>CALNHX010003411.1:0-150594 GCA_940337035.1 Agriotes lineatus | reverse complement strand
TTGAAAATTAAAATAAACAATTTGGAGCAATATACTAGAATGAATAGTGTGGAGATCTCAGGTGTACCAGAACCGGATGGTGAGATCATGTTAGCTACCGTAAAAATTATAGGAGATGCACTAGGTTTTCCAATCGAACGCTCTATGATCGACGCATGCCATAGACTAAAGGCTGATTTGCGTAAACCGGGTGAACCGCGAAATATAATTTTAAAATTTGTGAGCCACCTAGACAAAGAGGAATTTTTAAAAACACGAAGGGTTAAACGCAATTTTAATACAAGATCGCTTTCTCAACTTCTTCCACCAAAGCCTATATACATCAATGAATCACTAACAGCCGAGAATAAACAACTTTTTTGGAAATGCAGAGAATTCAAGAGAGCCAATAACATTAAACACCTATGGATTAGAAATGGGAAAATTTATATGAGAAAAGAAGATAACAGCCAAGTTTATATTATATCTACACCCAACGATTTGAACGATGTGCACTAATGGTAGCAGCTCTTATTTAAAAATTCTTTATCAAAACGTTAGAGGGTTACACACAAAAGCAAAAAAATTTAAGTTAAATGTTATCTCTAGTAATTATGACATTATTTTGTTAACTGAAAGTGGGTTAAGTGATTTTGTGTATGACGGTGACTTATTTCCATCTACGTATACTGTATACAGAAGAGACAGGGATTGTGCTTTGGTCAATAAATCGGGTGGAGGCGGTGTACTGATAGCAGTTAAATCAAACCTGAACAGTCAAAGATGTCTTTTTGATACGGTATGTGAGGACATATGGGTTAAGTTAAGTATGAACTCGTTTGCTTTATATTTATGTTGCGTGTATATTCCGCCCAATTCTTCTTTTTAATTATATCGATCCTTTTATGATGGATGTGAATTAAATTTTATTGGCAATAATAGGAATTTGTTTATTGCAGGCGATTTTAATTTGCCTAGGTTAAATAGAGCACATAATATTTCTAACTTAACTGAAAAAGAATATGAGTATTTTAATTTCTTAAATTTATTATCTTTAAAGCAATATAACACAATATCAAATGCGAATGGTGTATATCTGGATCTCATATTAATAAATGTACTAAGCAACAATTTCACTGTTGAGCTGGGAACCCCGCTTGTACCAGAAGATGCCCATCATCCTACATTATATTGTGAATTAGAATGCATCAGTAAATTTGTGGGCAGCTCTGATACATTTGGTGGCGAACAGTACAACTACCGGAAAGCCGACTTTTTAAAGTTGTATCATGGTATTCGCAATACAGATTGGAATTTTGAAGGTGTTACTGATGTTGATACTGCAGTAGATATCTTTTACAATGTATTATATAATGTATTGGACGAAGCGGTCCCCAAAACTAAAAATATAAAACGACGTTACCCCTGTTGGTTTACACCGGACATTATCAGAGATATTAAACGAAAAGACAGGTTTAGGAAACTGTACAGAAAGACCAAAATCGAAAATTACCATTTAAATTTTGTTTATTTGAGAGTAAAAGTGAAAGTTGACACTGCCAATGCATATAAAAACTATATAAAAGACGTGGAAGATAATTTAAATGTTCAACCTGACACATTTTGGTCTTTTTTGAAATCGATTCGGAAAAACAACAGCAGTGACATCGTAACGCAATATAACGGTATAAGTTTGGAACGGAATACCTCTGAAGCAGATTCATTTGCAAATTATTTTCAATCCGTGTACTCGAAAGAAAGAGCAGCCTACAATTTGACTGACATTCAGCAGTCGTTTCCATTAATAAATAATAGTTTGCATATTACTCAAATAACTCCAGATGACATTTTACTAGCTATTAAAAATCTTAAGCCTAAGAAATCTGTGGGACCGGACAAAGTACCGGCATATATATTCAAGGCTTGTGCGGAGTATTTTCTAAAACCACTACAATTTATTTACAATTTAATAATAAATACCGCAACCTTTCCCATCCAGTAGAGGATAACGAAAGTATGCCCCATATTTAAGAGCGGTAGTAAAAATGACGTAATCAATTACAGGCCAGTATCTCTTGTTTCAGTTCCCTGCAAGATATTTGAGTCCATAATATATAAATATCTATACAGTTTTATTAAACCTCATATCAGTACCTCCCAACATGGTTTTGTACCGCGTAGGTCAACGATAACTAATCTATTACTTTTTACAGAATTTATTTCAGAGAGCATCAGCAAAAATTTACAAGCAGACGTAATCTACACTGACTTCGAAAAAGCATTCGATCGGGTTAATCACGATGTACTTTTGAAAAAACTTTATGATTACGGAGTTGGTGAAAATTTATTATTATTATTTATATCTTATTTAAAACACAGGCATCAATATGTAGTGTACAACGGTAAAACATCTTCGAAATTCGAAACTTTATCAGGCGTGCCTCAAGACAGCAATTTGGGGCCTTTATTATTTTTAATACTTATTAATGATCTACCACAAAATGTGATTAACTCAGAATGTCAACTATTTGCTGATGATTTTAAGATATATAAAGGGATTACCTGTTTAAAAGATTGTCTTGTGTTACAGGAAGATATTGATCGAGTGTATACTTGGACGGTAAAAAACAAACTTACATTTAACATAAAAAATGCGTGATTGTTAATTTTTCAAAAAGAGTTGACTTGCATCAATATCACTACAAAATCGGAAATATGTTATTAGAAACAAGGCAAGGAATAAAGGATTTCGGAGTATACTTTGATAACGGCTATATAATACCTTTGTCAGATGTCATCTGGAGTACGCGTCGGTTGTTTGGTCACCGTATTATAATTTCTATATTAATGCGTTTGAGAAAGTTCAAAAAAGGTTTCTTAGATTTTTATATTATAAAAGGTATGGCCAATATACGTATCTCATACCAACTTCTGAATTACGTGCAGAATTTAATATACTGTCATTAGAAAGACGACGTAAATTACTTTCGGCAATAATTGTTTACAAGATTTTGCATAATTTAATAGACTGTTCCAGTCTTCTATGATTTTTCAAATTTAATGTTCTGCATTATCCCAGTAGAAACAGATCTGTATTTTACATTAGTACTTGCAGAATTAACTTTTCCATGAATTCGCCTATTTATAAATTAAGTACTATATCTAATCCATTTGGATATATTTGCAATGAGTCTGGCTTCATATAAAAAAGGTTTAATATTGGAACTTATTAGATAGAGCAGGGTGTTTGGTGGGTGTCGGGATGGGATGGTGCGGTGCCGTCATCTGGTTGTGTAGCATCAGCGTGTTTGTACGCTGTTAATGGGGAACCCGATGCCGGTGTTGTGCTTCTGTCGTGGCACTACACTGACACTTCGTTTAGTATTAACTTTTATTCGCAACTGCGACTATGTAGATTCCGCATTTATTTTATTTTTTTCTTATAAATTAATTGTGTGTGTCTTTTAGTATGATTACTACATATTATTATTACAGTATCTCTATTTTTGTATTTTCTTATATGTATATATGTAATACTGCAACCTTTATTTGGTGGTAACTGTTGGTTGCATAAATAAATAAGTAAAAATAAATAAATAAATAAATGTACCATACGAGGAGGAATCACTTATGTGTAGTTCATTTGTACAACCAACTGCAGACATGTTAGGTGATAAAACAATGCAAATAATGGAATCGTTTGAAATAAAAGATAAAATAAATCAGGAGGCACTGCGATATATTCCTGGATATGTGGCTTTTAAATTTAAATCTAAATATACTTTAGGAATTCCGTCTTCTCAATCTCAACTAAATACTAAACATGCACCTGACTGGATTTATTTTATCTCCAGAGGATCGTTATTACAACCCTGTGATGAATTATACGATGCAGCTTTAGTTCTGGAAACAGAGTTCTTTGCAATGCATGGGAAATCTTTATCACAAGAAACAAAGATTTTCCAAACTCTTGCAGAAAGAACAGCGTCCAAAATAGGAACATCCAAGGTACCATTTGAAGTACTTTTGTTACTGAGCAGAACTCGCAGCTACATCCAGCTGCGAGATATTAACCGGCAGATAAGTTTCAAAAACTGTCAGAGAAAATTAGAGAAAAAAAAATCAAAATTTACCAACATCAAAAAATGATATTATTTTAGCGAAATTAGTTTATTGTAATTTAATTTACATTAATGTGTGCTTCTTAAGATTTACATTTGTTATTTTTCTAAATAAAAAAAAAATAAATTAGCCAACATTAAAATATACTGTACTGAGTGTCTTAATGTACTTAGAGTAGTTTGTACATGTGTACTTGTTAAGGTTTACTTTTCTCGTTAGCTAGTGTATTATGTACAACATAGATTATTTCTAATAAATTTATATTTTTTTATGGCCAAAATTATTTTTTTGATACTCTAATAATGCTTGGTATTATAAAACTTGATTTCCTAAATAAAATTTACTTTGAGAATAAATTAATTTATTCCGTAATTTGCGTATTATAAACGCAAAATAACTTTACTCGACTAATAAATCCGTACAGGTCACGGTCTAAGATATTCAGGTCATTCGAGTGGGATTTGTAGGCATACTAAATTTTGTCCTCATTCACAAATATTTCGCTAGATGGCGAATGTGTAATAGTGTAGGCCAAGGCCACCTTGAACTATATTTACGTAAACAATAATGGCGTACAAAAACGTCAAATAGGTATTAACGTGAAATGAAATCATATTTCAAAAGTGTTTGTATCCTTCAAAATGGAATCGACTCGTGAAAAAACGAGGCTATCTAGAGCTGCAGCATCAACTATGTGGTACAGAAGATAGCGGCGCATTAAAAATATGGAAGATAGCGGCCGAACACATAATAAGGTTATTTGTAACCAGGGGCAGAAAATCGATGCTTTGGAGCAACAATTTAATCCTGAAGATACCAATGTTACATTAATTAAATTCTTTCAAGATAAGCAAAATATCGAAGTTTCGCTGGCAGCAATCGACGGAAGTCATGGCCTAACAAAGAGCTGGAGCTCCCAATCCCATAATTGTAAAATTCATCAATTACATTAGGTAACAAATTTTTAGGGCCAAAACCAAGCTCAAAGGAAGCCCTTTTTCGATCAAAGAAGACATAACTGTGATTAGATTAACCGTTTTGCGCTCTGCACAACAAAAACATGGATTCAGTTGACGGCACCATATTTATTAAGTGCGCTGGAAGGAGATAAATATGTAGGTAATGGGCACGATTCATTAAATATCGCTATAATATTTTTGTATCGATAATAGTTTATATTTAAGTCGTGAGCGTGCGTGTGTGCGGTGACTGAATTGTGCGCTGGTTTGAGTTCAGGTGTGCAAAGGACAAGGGTGAGAGCAGCAGAGGCGAGAGGTCAGAGGGTACAAGCTGGCAACCCTTGTGAGGTGTGAGCGTTATTTTGTTCACCCTTCATTTCGGCGTGAAGGGAAACGAAACAAGTGTGAGAAGGTGGAAAAATTGGAGCAGTGACAACAGCCCGTTTGGTTCAAGAAACTAATTGGCAACAAAATCAGAGAGTAATCTACAAAGACGCCACAGGCGGACGCGACCGCCAAATCCACACATGTTTCCGTCATCATCGCCCAAGCCCAGCCTGTGAGATCTCAGCAACGCCACCGTGAACGAGCTAAATGGACAATACCAGTGGTTAGTGCCTATATTTAAGAGCTAATATAGCATAAAACTAAATTACTAACCCTTAATGAAGTAGATTAGTATATCAGCTAACGATTAGGGAATTAGGGTCGATTTAGTTACATGTATGCGGTAATTGGTGTTTTTTATAAATTTTTAAGCGTAAAGGCTTTTTATTTATTGCTGTCTCCCATTGCCCCATTGCAGTAACCTGAATCGCCCTGAGTGTGGTCTCAGATGCCGAAAGTGAGCTAGGTAGCAGCCGAGGTAGGTAGTTATAAATAAAGCTAAGGTAAATTTAATTAAATAATAAAATGAGCTAGCAATTAAAACGCACAGCTACAAGTAGAGTGTGAAACCTAGAGGATAGTTTTTCGATTTGTTGCTGGGTATGCAGAGTGCTTGCGACTGTTTTTGAACTTTATTTTTCTTATTATAAATTACAATAATCTTGTTTCGTTCTACTGCAATTTATTTAATTGTTAATTGGTACCTACCAAATTTTTATACGTGTGGTCATATTAATGTAAGATCTTGATCAGCCAATTTTCTTAATTTTAGGGATTTGGTTGTACTGCACGATATATTTGACTGAACTACATGTGAGCGGATTTAATTTAGTTTTAATTTGGGTACCCATTTTAAAACCCTGAAATTTTGTAATTAGGCAACACACAGTCCAGGTGCAAGGTGACTGAGTTACTAATAAAATGTTTTATGATATTCTGGGGGTTCAATCACCACATGTGGCGGGTGGCCCACCCAGTTGCTTTAAATACTGGGTACCGAAACCACAGTTGTGGAAGTAGAGAAAGTAAGGTAGTCATCAAAGGCATGATGCTAACTATATCACCCAGCATACCGTTAACAGTGTGCCAGATTGACTGGGTTTCGGAAAGAGATATTTCGGCAACCCTGACTCGCTGTGTCTCGGGTCATATTCCTACGTGTGGAATGAAGCGCCGTGAACTTTACTTTACTTTTATGCTATTCTGAATTGTAGACTCCTGTTTACTAAACCGTCTCCAGATATAAAAAAAAGCAGCAACGTCATTTGAATTTAAGAATTTTTTGAAATAATTTATGATTCAGAATACCATAAAACGATGTATACAGCTAGGTTGTTACCAGAACTTTACCTGCTGACACAGATAACAAGTTCACTATCGCTTGCTTGCTAGATACCGTGCTTGCACCCAAAGTTCTTAGTAACGGTTTTGCAATGTAAATTAATTACTCTTATATTATAGATCAAAGTTTATAAATCGTTTATACTTCAGAGCTTTCTTGCAAGGACGTACTTGATTTCTTATAATATTCACTCAATGTTAAATATTTATTCAGTATCTGAAAAATGGTAGAATACTCACTAATAATAATTAGGTATGATAAAAGTGAACATTAAATGAATCGCCTTTTTGAACAAAGTGTTTTATCGTAATTGTACAAATTGTATGGTATTTTATTGTTTTTCAGATACTGGGTAAAAATGATTTTTAATGCAATGACAAATGCAACAATATTTCAAGTATTATTTGTTATGAAATGTGTATTGTTACGTTCTTAACGTTCGGGCTATTTAAAATTATACGACAAACATGGGTTCAAACATTTATTTACAACAATTGGATTAATTACGATTATTGTTACAAGCACTAACGAACTATCAAGCAGATTACAAATTACTTTTAAACTACGGCACTATTTCTAACGACTATTATTATTTATATCACTCTTAAACACTAACGATTATATATTTATTTATTTCTATTATTTATGTTCATATGTACACGCGTTTTTATTTATATGGGGGCTTCTAACAAGCCTCGACGTGAGTTCGAACTGCCGCAGAATTATTTCAGAACTTCCCTGCGGGTCCGACGGCAGGGTATTTATATGGCCAATAATTTCCCTCCAGAAGCTTCCAGACAGTCCCGATATTCACTAGAAACTCCAGACGGAAGCATGACGCATTTGACCTCGGGCCCGTTCTCTGGGCATCCGTTCGAAGTGACTCATCGCGCACATCTGCTTCTAGATCGATCTGGAAGTCGTTCTCGCATTCGTTACACTGCCCCCGCCTTAGATCGTTCTGTCCCAGAACGAGTTGCGTCGGGTGCCTGTCTTCTCGCTCTTGTGGGGGTCCGATGGCGGTACTTGCAGGCGGTGCCCTTCTTGCACATGGACTGGTTGAAGAAGCAGCAGCCCACCGTGGTCTCCAGGCTTCGCAACAGCACACCTCGATCTGGACGCCGGTTGTCTCTTGTACTGCCGATCGGTAGGCCATCAGGAACAGGTGCATGTACTGGCCCCAGTCACGCGGATGCTCGGAAACGCCCTTGGCCAGATGCTTCTCCATGGCTCCGTTCATCCTTTCCACCATGCCGTCCGATTGAGTATGGAGGGCAGTGGTCCGGGTCTTGCGTAGCCCCAGTAGCTTACAGACGTTCTGGAACGGTCCAAACTCGAAATTCCGGCCCTGGTCGGAATGTAACTCCAGGGGGACTCCAAAACGGCTGAAGCACTCCTTCACCAGAACATCAGCGACAGTACCGGTCTCTTTCTTCGGAACGGCGTACGCTTCGGGCCATTTGGTGAAGTGGCCCATGCACACCAAGCTGTATTTATTTCCCGCTTCGGTTTCGGGGCATGGTCCGGCGATGTCAATGGCTATACCCTCGAACGGACCACCGACGTTGTACTGCCACCTCGGAGCTCTACGTCTTCCAACAGGTCCGTTTCCCGTAGCGCATGCTTCGCACCTCCGGCACCACTCTCGGACGTCACCTTTGCAGCTCGCCCCGTAGAACCTTTCTTGGACCTTCTGCAACGTCTTCTTCAATCTGAAGTGTCCTCCAGAGAAGCAATCATGCAGGTAGCGCAGAACCTCGGCCACTCTACTCCTTGGAACCATCGATCGTGATCTCGTTGCCCTACTGTCCTCATCTTCCAAGATTCTGGTCAGGACGTTGTTGTCCAGCTGCAAGGAGTCCCATTGCGCCCAATAAGTCTCCACTGTTGCGTCGGTGGCGGGGACCTCCTGCCAGGTAGGTCGACGGCCATCTTGCTTCCAGGCTATAACCGCGCCTAAGTCGGGGTCATTCTCCTGGCTACTCTGTAACTCGTCTGGCTCCCACGAGTCGTCGACCACAGCGGTACGATTAATGGGTACCGCACGACTCTCCAATCTCGAACAGTGGCCGCAGTCCGCAGGGCAAGGCCTCTTGGATAACGCATCGGCGTTGCGGTGGACTGTGCCAGGTTGATAATTTATTCCCAAGTCGAACTCTTCTAGGCGCTCGATCCACTCAGCCACCTGCCCTTCAGGGTTCTTGCACTGCAGCAGCCATCTCAGAGCAGGATGGTCGGTCCTCAGCAAGACTCTTTTGCCAAACTCAACTGATTTATGTTTTCCTACCTCAGTACGGCCGCTGGGATGATCTCCGCACTCGACGATGTCCTGGTACCGGGCCACCAAATCTTCTATCTTCTTCCGTTTTCGTTGGCTCATGCCCCTTCCCAGTATTGGGTTCCTCCTGACGGTTGCCAGTTCCCTGCTGACGTTCATCATCCTTACTGGGACCCCAAGCCCAGTCTTCATCAACGTCTTCCCTACCAGGATACCATGAGTGAGCTTCTTGCCACCATCAGGCTCGACCACGCGCACCACGTTGCCCCGGAGATCGCCATCCAGGTATACATCCACGACCCTCTCGGTTCGTCCTTGCAGAGTAACATCTTCCGCCCATACCACTTGTGCCGCGATCTCTTCTCTTGGGTGTCGGGAAAGATCCTCCCCACCCACGTGCAACTCGCCGCGTCTCAGGTCCAAAGCGCACTCACACTTATCCACAACATCCATTCCCAGAATGCACTCGTCTGCAATGTCAGCATAATCGGGCTCAACCACGCGCACCACGTTGCTCCGGAGATCGCCATCCAGGTATGCATCCACGACCCTCTCGGTTCGTCCCTGCAGAATAACATCTTCCGCCCATACCACTTGTGCCGCGATCTCTCCTCCTGGGTGTCGGGAAAGCTCCTCCCCACCCACGTGCAACTCGCCGCGTCTCAGGTCCAAAACGCACTCACACTTATCCATAACATCCACTCCCAGGATGTACTCGTCCGCACTGTCAGCCATCAGGTCCCGATGCTTGAGGGTTTGATTCCCAATCTTCAAATCAGTTTCCCCATGTGTGGTCACCGCGCCCCCCGTGGCAGTGCGAAGGCGTGTCTCGTTGTGCAGCAGCTGACCCTCGTCCCTTACTACGTCGGACCCGGCAATAAACTTCGTCGCTCCAGTATCCAACTGCGGAGACCGAACTCTTCCATTGATTTTCCCATCAAGCTTTTGGATTACTTTCTCTTCTGCGGCTTCCAGCTCCTCCTGCCCGGCCTCCAGCTCTTCTCGTGCTTTCCGCCCGGCTTCCAGCTGTTCCCTAAGATCCTCTTGTTCTTTTTCTGCCTTCTTTCGACTGGATCTCAATTCCTCGAGTATTTGGACTACTTTTTCTATTGCGGCTTCCATCTTGCTGCTTTGCGATCTCGTCAAAGGCATCCACACTTTCCACTTAAATTTATTTATCTGACCGTCGTTTTATCGGCACTTGTTAACAATTTATTTATTTAATGTTTGTTCAATAATTTTCTTATAGCCCCCGGTACAAAACCTCACACCGACACCACTGTTACGTTCTTAACGTTCGGGCTATTTAAAATTATACGACAAACATGGGTTCAAACATTTATTTACAACAATTGGATTAATTATGATTATTGTTACAAGCACTAACGAACTATCAAGCAGATTACAAATTACTTTTAAACTACGGCACTATTTCTAACGACTATTATTATTTATATCACTCTTAAACACTAACGATTATATATTTATTTATTTCTATTATTTATGTTCATATGTACACGCGTTTTTATTTATATGGGGGCTTCTAACAAGCCTCGACGTGAGTTCGAACTGCCGCAGAATTATTTCAGAACTTCCCTGCGGGTCCGACGGCAGGGTATTAATATGGCCAATAATTTCCCTCCAGAAGCTTCCAGACAGTCCCGATATTCACTAGAAACTCCAGACGGAAGCATGACGCATTTGACCTCGGGCCCGTTCTCTGGGCATCCGTTCGAAGTGACTCATCGCGCACACCTGCTTCTAGATCGATCTGGAAGTCGTTCTCGCATTCGTTACAGTATTATGATCAATAAGTTTTCCAAATATGAGATAGTACATCTACCACTGGAAAGTTGTAATATTTTCACTTGTGTAAAAATATTAGTATGTAATAAATCTTTCTTTAATTTATTAAAATAATAACACTTATTTGACTTTTATTAGTCTTTAATGCATAGTTAAGGGTTAATATTTATATAAATTGTAATATTTTTAATAATGTTCTTGTTCATAATTATATTATATTATATTATAGTACATAATAGAGATTGATTCAAAATTCAAGAAACACAAAATATAATTAACAATTTAATTATGCAACAAAGGCAGATATAAACAATAATGACATCTTACAAATACGTTAAACATCAATTAAGTGACATGTGAAGCGACAATATGTGACAAATGATTATATAAAAAAAATATGACTACTTATTATCTACAAATCATCGTTCAGAAGTGTTTGAGCCCTTCGAAATTGATTCACAACGTGAAGAAAATGAGGATATCAAAAGACTTGGAACTTTTTCACAAGTAATTTATTTGCAATCTGTTATACTTTCAACAATAAGCAAAACAGTTCATTATAAAAGCGCAATGGACATGAGTAGTGATACCACCGCAAAAATAATCTACTTAACTTTGACTAAGAATGGTATTCGAGGGACTATTTAATGAACCAAACTGCTTTTTCAAATTAGTTTGCAGTAAATTTAGCAACAACTACGCAATTTCTATAGTAACAGAACACTAATATTGACTTTTTCTAATAAAAATCACATTTGTTTAAAATAGTCAAGGGTAATACCACAAGCAGTGGATATATTTTTGACAAATATTTTGTCATTTCCATGTAAATTATTGCGTTTAAATTTCACGATACAAAATCACATCAAAAATTTCACGAGCCGAAGGCGAGTGACATTTAAATGTGATTTTGTTGAGTGAAATTTGCAATAATTTCTATGGAAATGGCAAAATATTTAAAAAATATATATCCATTTCGAGTGGTATTTGGGAGGACTATTTAACAATATTAATACATAACGATGAACTTTATTGAAAAACAATCCAACAATTAATATAATTATTCATTCTCAATTAAATTCAGCCAAAACACAGCATTTTAAAATTTTTAAAACAAGCCACACAGTTTGTTGGAGTTAGTGTTACGTAACCTAGCGATATCACTAAGGACAGAACATCGTTGCTAAGCGATACTTCGCAACAAGGCTATTTATTTTTTGAGTACGTACATTGTTTTGTGAATATTTTGCATGGTGCCCAATATTCAATGATATAATGCTGTGATTGGTTGAAAAAAGCAAATGTCTGCAATGTGATTGGCTTATATGTTATAGTGTTGAATAGTCACTTGAATACCTTCTAGGAAGATAGTATCCACTGATATTTTTTTGATTGGTCAAGAAACGTCAGAATTCTGAATTTTCATTGGTTACTTTTTGACAGATGACAGGTGAATTGAATAGTCTAGTCATACTTACTATATTGCTAGCGGCTATGAGTGGGAAACTCACGGAGGAAGTGAGACAGACAACCAACTCTTTGGTGTATAATGGTGAGCTGTGCGCAAGCGCGTCGTCCGCGCGGTGGGGAAGTGAAACAACCAGTTTAAAATTCACTTCTAAAGGCGGAGTTCGAATTCTCACGCATGCGCACGAGATGCGTTATACTCTAAGTGAGGACTACGTCGGCGCCGTAATGTTTTCGGGCGTTCCGAGGCCCTACTAGCAATATATGTATAATACATATATGAGTCTACTATATTTTTTATACCATATGACAAACATGCATTTTGAAGTTTTTGGATCTTGGATTTATCTTGTGAATCAATACAAAATTCTTACAACACAAATCACAATAATCAACCAGAGATAACACCATACTGATACATAATGTGGCTTTGATATTAATGTTGAATACAATTTAAGAAAGTAGTTTTTAAATTGTAATAAGCTCTGTAATAGCTATCTACGTTATTAGACCGGTAGCAACATTTTTATGACGCGCGCAAAACTTTACAGTCGAGCCCGTATGGCGAGACCTGTATATTTGGCAAGGCCATAAAAATGTTACCGGTCGTCTATCGTATAAATTTTTTTAGCATACTGCATTGGTAACTAGCGTTTAGATTGTTACAAACGAGTCCGGTAGATAAAATTTACCGGCCCTAGACCAGTAGTAGTTGACAACGGCCTTTAGTATCCTAAAAACATTTAAATGGGTTTTTTAAAACAAAATTTCATTTAAGGATTACACCCACAGTTTTAATGGTATCTGTAACATGTATTGTAATTATTATTTATTGTAATACTGACAACTGCTAGGTAATGTTATTGATGTGGGTTGTATAATACTCCAAATGCATACTTACAATTTTTTAAAGGGCGATGTTTATCTAAATTGTTCAATATCGTCGGAAGTAGTTAAAATTGTATATGAAAAAACACTCATAAATAAAGTGCCACCTGCACCTCCACCTTTAAATGTTCGATCTTTTCGTCTGATAAAGGGGTGTTTTTTTTAAAGAGATACAACTTTAAATTGAAATAAAACACAGAAAGATGTTTTTAATATCCATTGGCTTTATTTGAAAGATAATTTTATGACAATTATGTTTGAATATGATTTCGGGCATGTGACCGCCGCGATTGGCGTATACATGAAGTAATCTGAAGGTCCAATTTTCACACACTCTTTTCGCAGTAAATCGGCTGTATTTCATTTTAGCAATAACGCGTCAAATTTTGGCTTTCAAGTGCTCAATTGTTTCCGGTTTATCGGCATAGACATGCGACTTTACATATCCTCCAAGAAAATAATCTAAATGGCGTCAAATCGCACAAACGAGGTGGCCAGTTAACAGATCCACGAAATGGATTTTAACTGGCCACCTCTTTCGTGCGATTTGAAGCCATTAGATTGTTTTCTTTGAGGATATGTAAAGTCGCATGTCTATGCCGATAACCGGAAACAATTGAGCATTTGGAAGCCAACATTCGACGCCGTTGCTGGCGAAATACAGCTTGATTTACTGCGAGAGTGGTGAAAATTGAACCTACAGATTATGTCATGTACACACCAGCCGCCGGCCGTCACATGTCCGAAATCATATTCAAACATGATTGTCATAAAATTATCTTTCAGATAAAGCCAATTTCATGGATATTAAAAACATCTTTCTGTGTTTTATTTCAATTTAAGTTGTATTCCTCTAAAAAAAAACACCCTTTATTATAAACCTCAACAAAAATCTCATTTGTTTACATAATCAGAAAATCAAGTTTTGGAGACAGCCAGCAAGATAAATGAAGAATCAATAATGGTTCCCCTGAAAGCATCAAAATTGGCAACCAGTAAACGTGTCTTAATGTGAGCACATTTTAATTTGAGAAACATTACATAGGATTGTTTTATAATTTTAGACTAAAAAACAAATCTATACGCAGAACAGAACAGAGCGAAAGGTACACTATTCAAAGTACGTAAGTAGGTACTAAAAATATATAAACAATTTAAGTTTACAGAACAAAATGGAAATGCTGATAAGAAATATATAAACATACACACAGCAGTGTCAGAAATCCCTTATTGATAACCATATTGATAGCCATACATTTAAATAACACGTATCGCAATTTACCTGCAAGCAGTATTTGCGAAAAACAAATTTTTCCATTTATACAAAATGATTTGGTTGAAGACAACGCCATCTATAAATGATAGTAAGTCCGATGTTACTTTTTGTTCAAAATCCATATATGTAAATCTACATATATTGAAATCGCCTAGACAAAAAAATGTTATGTATAGATATTATTGTATTATTAAGACAATTTAAAAATTCCAAGTGACTATTTTTCGGAGGTTTACGAACTAGACCAAATACCAGTTTTTGCCTACCCGCAGTTACTATAGTCAAATTTATACCCATTCGGAGTCACGTGATAATCTAGTAATTTTACATATGTCGATTCTTAAAAATGCAATTTTAGGGAAATAAATGACATTCCGTTTTGTAGGTTATCTGACATATGCCAATTTCTAAAACAAGGTTGCTACGGGTTTATTCTCTTATATGAAATCAAACTGAATTTACAGGTTAAAGAAAACATAACATGTCGTAAAATGTAAATATAATAAAGATATGTCAGCTGCTACATTAAAACCCTGCTGGGCGTGTATGAGCAAATTTTAAGTCAATTTCTGTGCATGCATATTCTGTTATAGAACATTGCCATTTGAAGCCTATTTCCTTGCACAATCTATTTAGGGAAGAAACTGAATGTGAAAAATCTCCAGATTCTTCAACCAAGCATTTTTTAGATTTTTTATGGTTACAAATTCTTTAGCTACATACATTTTATATACAGTGTCTTGACTGCTTCGTCGACTTCCGTTTTTGCATTCTTCACTTTCTGGCTCATATTTTCGGTAAATTGTGCTCTCCGAGATAGTTAACGCAAGAGAAGCACGGGCGAACAGCGTTGGAGGGTGAAACTGTTGATTTACTATTATTAATATTGTACTCTTCATAAAAAACGCCATAATATTCAAATTATTTGTTGTGACTGCTCGTTATACCGCATGTCCGATGGTTTCCTTTTAATTTCCAGTTTCGGCTCAACAATTTTAGGTTTTATTACCCTTATCTCAATAACTTACACGAAAAATATAATCTGACAGATTAGAAACGTCAAATTTTTAAATTAATTTTATGAATCGACATGCCTTTTTTTCAAATTTCTTTCCATTTCATCTATTTTACTAAAGATGAACAGAGACAGACAAAAGTCAAGTGACTCCGAATGGGTATAATTTTGACTATACTATCAATAACTGTTCGATAACATTATCAGTTTGTATAACATAATCCACATATATTTGTTGTGTAGAACGCAGAAATGCCTTGCTTTTGTTAAGTCCAGGTTCCGGGTTCCTTTTAATTTGGATTTTGATTTGAAAATTTGTTGTCGGACGTTATAATTAACGAACTTCACAATAATTGGGTGGGGTGGACTTGAATTCCTGCTCCTCAATCTATGACTCCTTTCAATTGCATCTTGGAACTTGGATTGGAAGCGAAAAAATTAGGATGAACTTGGTCTGTATCTTCATTGGAAGCTTCTATGATTCCTAGAATACGTAGGTTATTACGTTTTAAATATTGAATCTATTTAAAATCGTGTGTTCGGATAGTTGTATTTTGAGAAGCACCAGTTTCTTCTAAAGTAGAAATACGCAGGTCGTGTTCAGAACTGTTGCTTAAACTGCTCCGTCAAATTGGCTATAAAATCTTCAGACACCAGAACCTTCTTAATACGTTGAACCACATCATCTTGGTTTGACAGCTCTTTGTTGGAAACTGACTGACCTCTACCACTGCCTGGCAGTTTACAATAGCCACCCGTTTTTATAGAATTTACAGCAATTCTGTAGTAGAACATCACAGTGATAGTAGGTAGAGCCCAACTTCAACTATAGTAAAACTGCCGCACATAAGCATCCGCACACTGCGCTAGCACGTCTATTCAGCTTGACGACACATGGAAAAGGATTTATTTCTAATCCCTGAAGACATTTCGCACTGCACTAAACTGCCTCTCTTGGTTCAAAGATTTCAACATTTGCTAGATGCGGTACGACATACTTCCCAACTGGATATCGACTCTCTATGTTGGTTCAGCAGTTTTATAGACAAGCTACTTGTTGGCAAGAGATAGTTTAGAGTTGCAGTCTATCAACCAGTAATATTTTCTCAATTTACCATCAAGTTGCTTCCTTATAGATAGTGGTTTCTAGGTTAACACAAACAACTCTGTTTTTGCCGCTTCTTTTGAATTTCGGTATTTGACGGCGCTAAAAACACAATTTTTTACCAATACACAATATTAAACCGTTATCACAATTATAATACAAAATATTAATTAAATGTTTACAAAACGTCAGAATGACGTTTTACACTTTACTGATCGCCACCTGTTGGATCCGCTGGGAACTAGGACAAAAATTAGCCATCAGAATCTGCAAAAACATTTGAAGTCGAAGTACCTGAATATCTTACACCGTGGTACAGGTTAACAAGTAAACAAAAGCGCCTTAAAGCGTGAATTCTTATGACATTTGATTCAATAGTACCTATACAAACTTTGCTGCGCTTTTGTTTATTTGCCTATTAGTTTACTGGGTAACTAAATTTACTCCACAAATAGTTATCTAATGATTTATTGATCATTTATAATGCTGGCCATAATAGTTTTATAGTAGCAGAACAAAATACAATAGTTATTAAGTACCAAGGGCATTATGAGTAAAATAAGAGCCCAAGATTGTTAGTGTACTAACCGAGGCTTTGGCCTGAGGTGTGTACAACAATCGCGGGCTCTTAGCTCATAATGCCCGTGGTGCCTTCAAGGTTTTATGTCCTACCTATTTTCTTACCTAATTCATATTCATATTCAATTCATATAATTACTATGATTGATCTAGTTAGCTGATCTAAGTTAGATTTGTGACATTAGATGAGCTGTCATTAATTTTCATTGCGACAGTGGTGCACAATTTTTGAAATAAAAGTTGTACCTATCCATGGAAACAAATACTGTTAATTTTTCATAATAACCCTAGTGTTTTTATGAAGAAAATAATTGCCCTGGAGCGTTATTTTGTATCTAAGATACCTTAAAATAGAGTCATTAATTTCAATTAATGTACTGGTAGGACATAAAATTCCTAGTGTATCTGTGCATTTTCTTAAAAACCTTTGTTTACGCGTGCGTTTCACTAGAGTTCCGCGCCGTTGTCATGCGAGTGACGTAACGCATCTGCCGCACGCTAACCACTCATGCGCGCTGTCATATCGTCCTGGTCTTGTGTATAGCGTGGCATAGCCTGATTCCGCGTACGAGCGAGAATCCGCCTTTTTAGCAGAAAGCTACTGAATTATAAAAACACAGACTTACAACAAATCGCAACGCAAACACAGAAATTTAAGATCAATTTTAATTAATAATAAGTAAGCATTCTAACTATATTATTAGAGTGCTTCGTTATCTACCTTTAAACTGCAAACTCACTGTCCAATTATCTCCAAGGTTGTACATGATTGTGATTTTTACGTGCCAAATACAGCCAGTACTCTCAGAGAGCGCGTCGTGGAACACAAAATGAGTGCCAACAGTAACTGTGACCAGGATCTATACGATGGTATTCAGAGTTTATTAAACGAAGTAGCCGAAAAGGAAGGCATTCACGACTACAAAATCGGGAGTGCTTGTTGTTCGTTCCAAGGCGATGGATATATGGGCGAAATTAAAACTACTAAAATCGTGGGCAAGAATGACGCAGATAAAGCAGTTACGCTGAACCTCGTAATAAAAAGCGCATCAAAGAGCGATGCTGTGCGTGCGCAATTACCGATCGAAATTATTTACAAACGCGAAGTGTTCGTGTATGAAACGATATTTCCAATTTTTGCGAAACTAGAGGCAGAAAGTGGGCTGTTGCCGTCTGCCATAGGGCCGAAATTTTACAAAGGATGCACTGAGGTCAAAAATGAAACGCTTATAATGGAAAATCTGAAGGAGAGCGGTTTTAAGCTTTATGAACGGAGGAAGCCGATGGATGATGACCATGTTAGCTTGATAATGGCAGCGTATGGGCGGTTGCACGCATTGTCGTTTGCGTTACGGGATAAAAATCAAAAATTATTTGATACGTTTAGTGAATCTATGGACAATACATTTCTTGAGTATGTGAAGGAGTCGGATTTTGTATACAATAAATGTAATGCAGCGCTGGAGACGCTTAACCCAGAAACTCATAGCGCCGCCATAAAAGAATACTAACAGTTTCTTAATAACTTCAAGCCGTTTATAATAGAATTGTTGGAAACGTCAAACAACTATTTCGTAATGTTGCATGGAGATTGTTGGACAAATAATATGTTGTTTAAATACGACGTAAGTAAGCAATGTCACTATCAAAGTTTACATCATACCATTGCATTTGCGTCAGTGTTGAATCCAGTGGGGTGACCGGGGGGGGGGGGGGATTCAAGTACAAAATTCCCCCCGGAAACATTATCACTTCATATTCATCTTTTTTTGTATCTATAAAAGAATGGGTGGAGTGCGCGGGAATAGGTAAAAATACCCCCCAGACGTTTCATTTTCCCCCCCGCAGTCATCAGTCTGAATTCAACACTGATTTGCGTTGTTAGTAAAGCAGCTGTAGGTATTTACAAAACCAGTTAGGAAATGCCTCATTGTGTAACAAGTGGAATTTTTCCGAAAAATTACATCACTTACAAAAAATCGCATTCCCTGATATGTTTTATACAAGATTTTTTTAAATTTTGATTTGATTTTAATTGTAATATAATTAATTGTTTTGAAAATCAAGTAAATAGGCTTATTCGTTTTTTGCATGTCCATTTAATATACACACATTTCTACCAGCATTTCCCAAAGGAGGCTATTCTTTGACACCTTCCAGACGTCAAAAGTATGTTGTTATTGCATTCCATGCAATAAAAAATTTATCTACTCGGATGCCTTAATGTGGCCATTAAAACACTGAAAACAATGCTTTAATAGAGTCTATTAAAGCACTGTTTTTGCATTGTTAGTTTCATATGAAAAACGTCGAAACGGTCTTCTTTATTTCCAACAACTGACAAATTGTCACATTTATGAAATGTCAAAATTCAAAGTGTTTGATTATTTTGACATAAAGTAGATAAAATCTTTGATGATTTTTGAGGCTTTGACGGCCATTGTCATTAAGTAACAAACGACTTCCGGGATTGGACCGTGTTATGATTGAGAATGAAGAACTCAACGTTTCGCCCACTTTCGTAAGGGGCTTCATCAGGAGGAAAAAAGCAAAAGAGCACGGTAATTCAACGTGTTAACCACGCCAGAGGCGAAACTCTTTGCAGGGAAGGGACAGAAGAGCACGGTAACTCAACGTGTGAACCACGTTAGAGGCGAAACTCGACTGACTATCGGAAGAAGAAAGACGAGAATTTATAGGCAAGCGCCGTCGCCATTCAGCAAATGCCGTCGAGGTTCAGTGGCGAAGGGCGGGGCTTAGGAATTAGCACTTTCCACATAGAAAGAAGGGGAAAGCCTTCGTCCCGAATGAGATTATTAGGGTGTTTGCAAATCTCAATGCCTTCGCGAATCTTTCTGCTAAAGAAGAATGGGGATTTGCAGATGATGGAAGTTTCATCAAAAAGGATCTTATGACCAGTATCGCGTTGGTGTTCGGCGATGGCCGATGATGAAACGAGACCTGACTTGAGACACCGCTGGTGCTCAGAGATGCGAGTTTTCACTGAACGACCTGTTTCACCAATGTATACAGCATACAAGAGCAAGGGACTCTATAAACACGTTTAGATGGCATAGTGTTTAATTTATCTTTAGATGCCATCACCGAACACCAACGCGATACTGGTTATAAGATCCTTTTTGATGAAACTTCCATCATCTGCAAGTCCCCATTCTTCTTTAGCAGAAAGATTCGCGAAGCCATTGAGATTTCCAAACACCCTAATAATCTCAATCGGGACGAAGGCTTTCCCCTTCCTTCTATGTAGAAAATGCTAATTCCTAAGCCCCGCCCTCCGCCACTGAACCCCGACGGCATTTGCTGAATGGCGACAGCGCTTGCCTATAAATTCTCGTCTTTCTTCTTCCGATAGTCAGTCTAGTTTCGCCTCTGACGTGGTTCACACGTTGAGTTACCGTGCTCTTCTGTCCCTTCCCTGCAAAGAGTTTCGCCTCTGGCGTGGTTAACACGTTGAGTTACCGTGCTCTTTTGCTTTTTTCCTCCTGATGAAGCCCCTTATGAAAGTGGGCGAAACGTTGAGTTCTTCGATCTCAATCATGACACGGTCCAATCCCGGAAGTCGTTTGTTACTTAGATAAAATCTTGTAAGATACGCGGTAGTAGAAGGAGGCTAGCCATACCCTCCACTTTTTATTTGATTCTCGGATTCGCGGTTTAATTCGCGGATTTCGTTTAATTTTAATTGACCTAATTAAATTGATCTAATTAAATGACCCAATTAATTTCGCGGTTTGATCTAATTAATTTTGATATGTGCTACTGATTAAATTACGCATTAGCTTCTGATTAAATTACGCGGCGGCCATTTTCAATTTTGGCGCGAATATTTGAATTTGAAATTTTTCAGATTTTTTTGAATTTAAACTTCCCGGGTGTCGGCCATCTTGGTTTTCTGCGTGCGCACTTCTCGCGGCTGTCGTTTTAATTGCAATTTTCGCGCAAATATTTGAATTTCAAACTAGTAAATCTCCCTCTCTTGTACTCCACAGGATGGATGTTTAATTTTAAAAAATCTCTGGCCGACCGGGATTTGAACGCTCTACGTTCGTGTTCACAAATTAGGTGCAACCGTCAATGCCTTAGCACTACCGCGACGTTGCAAATTTTAATGTGTATAGCGGAAAGCTACTTCACTGTTCTGACTCCAGATTTTTAAACAAAATATTTTTTCAAAAATATAAATTATAAGAATGGAGTTGTGTAGATTATCGTGTTTAAAGGTTGATAAATTTTTTTAAAAATGGTCTTTCTAACTGGTTTTCATGGAAATAAGTTTTTTATTTTATAATTTGAGTGACGCGCATGAATGTATTATCGAGATTTCCATTGTCCCTGCCTACTATATAGCTAAACCACTTGTTATAACTTGTCAGAACAGGTCGTGTGCTCAGCGAATGAAATTTGTAAACGCAACCGTTTCCTTAAAACAGTGAACATATGATTTTTGTCGATTTTAAAATAAATAGACATTACTTGATTCAAAGTTCATTATAATATCAAATTTTAAACTTTGAAATGGAACGGCATTTAAAGTTTAAAAATCGATGCAACCGTCGGGAAGTCCTGTGCATTTATAACAAAAAGTTCTTGGGCAATTAATTTAATCGTTTGTTGAATAAATATACGGGTATTCCTCTGCATTACGAATTTTCGGTTGTATGACGAGGATTGCAATTTAAATCAGGTTGAGACCTGCGGCGGTGGCGAACAGTTCTTTGTCCGTTTAAACAGAGTCTGCACTGAAAACGCAAGCACCAACATGATTTGACTCGAGAGTGGGGTGCCGCTGACGTATTGTTTTAGTACCTGTATAAAAGTGGCCACGGTCTCTATATCGCATCGAATTGCTTTACTCCCAGCCGTCATGTCAACAGTACCAGTTTTACCAGTGCAACTAAGATGGATCCTCGAAGTGTTAATAAGTGCCAAGAAAAACCAGGCCCATACAGCAGGCGACCGGCAACAGAAAAAAACAAGTAAGAAAAGGCATCTTTTAAATAAAAAACAACACGGTGCACTTCCACAACCGCCAGCCATGGCCGAGAGGGCACGGGGTGCTTCACCACAGCTAAACGCCACCGAGGAGGACCTGAGGGTTTTCGTGAAGGAGACGATGCCTTCCTACGACGTAGCTCCTGTGATGACCCCCGAGATCCGTCAAACTCGCCGTGAAAAGAAGCGCTTATTATGTGATCTCTATGTGCCTTTAAACAATAGTTCTAGCAAAGCTGTTCATTTGGGGCTGGATCCTTATAAAAACTTTTCTCCTGTGGTAAGAATCCTGAAGGCCGACATTGGGGCAGGCGTTTCATTCACGGCGGAGTCGTTCATGATTTTTCTGGAGGCTCTACCGTTTGTTTGTGATGGTGAAACAAGGAACTTTTAAATGTGATTTAAGTGAACATACTGTGGAACATGTGACCAAAGACACTTGCAGGATTATTCCAAAGGACCCCGCGAACGAATTTACACTTTACGTGACGTATGACACGCTGTCAAATTTACTGCCTATGTATAACTTAATGGTGGTTAAAATCAACTACTTGAAACGCGCAAAATGTAATTTCGAAATTTTTGCTGAAGTAACTGTTGAAAAAGCTGTACATGCAGAAAATTTGTGTCTTGATTCAATCATTTTTAATACTTTGCGCTGGGGTTACGCTAACGACATCTTATTGTGGGAACTTGTGTTCAAATTTAAAATGTATGTAATTATAGAACTACAGAAGAACATTGATGCAGATGAGCGCATGAAACCGTACATGACTTAATTTATATGAAATATTGTATGAATTTGTAAATAAAAAATGTTTTAAACTGTATTTCTTTTTAATTATATCACAAGTGTTAGTTTATACATGCGGTAGGTTGGCCGAGTGGTTAAGGTGTCAGATTTAAGCTCTGTTCTCGAGAGAGGTCGTGGGTTCGATTCCCTCACTTACCATGTTTTTTATGTATTTATTAGGAGCGTGTTGATTTTTTAAGTTAGTTTATTAGCGAAGGCCCTACTGTAATAATCTCTCACTGCATAAAAATGGAGCATCAGTTTTCACATCCTTTTTCGGCTATTGTGGCAGGCCCCTCAGGATCGGGCAAATCGTTTTTTGTAATAAATTTCCTGAAAAATATGAGCAAACTCTGCAGTGTAAATTTCGCTAAAGTTATTTGGTGTTATGGCGAGTGGCAAAAGTTGTACGAAGAATTAAAATCTTTAGTCGAATTTCAACAAGATCTGCCAGGCATGGCCTCTTTTGAGGGGTCCGAACCCAAACTTTTAATAATCGACGACTTAATGAGGGAGACAAATAGCTCTGTCGCTGACATATTTACAAAGGGGAGCCATCACCATAACCTCAGTGTGTTTTTTATTACGCAAAACATTTTTCACCAACGAAAAAGACAGCGGGATATTTCGTTAAATGCTCATTACATTATTCTTTTCAAAAATCCGCGAGATAGAGCTCAAATAAAGCACTTAACCAGACAGATATGTCCAGAAAATCCGCGCTTCCTTCAAGAGGCATACGAGGACGCCACAGTTAGGCCACACGGGTATTTGTTATTCGACTTAAAGCAAAGTACAGCTGATATAGCGAGGTATAGAACATCGATTTTTCGACAAGATGGGGCGTGCTATATTTATATTCCGAAAAAGGGGTATAAAAGCTCGCACACTAACCAATTCATTAGTGATGTCTCGATCAGTAATTAGAAATTCGGAGTTGTTGCGTGCTCTACATAAACTTGGCCCCAAGGAGCGAACCGCATTATTAAAAGCCGTAGGCGATAAACAAATCCACTGTATCTGCGAGTGTGTGCATAATACCTTAAAAGGAAAAATACCTTTATCGCCTAATCAAAAATCAACGATTTCGAAGCATAAAACTGTTCTTAGGAGCTTAGTCAAGCCTGGAGAGTCTATAAAAAAGAAGCGCCAAATACTAATACAGAAGGGGGGCGCTTTCCTACCACTGATATTAGTTCCATTAATTACTGGTGTATTGAGCTCTATTTTCAAGTAAGATGGAAAATGCCAGAAAAATGGTGATTGTACTGCCTGAATTCATACATCGCTTTAAGGATACAGAGAAATCAGAGCAAAATATATTATCGCAGCTTGATGACGAAATGCAAAAGGTTTTATCGTGTAAATTAACCGATCACGATAAATGGGTCCAGTACAATCAGGTTTTACAAAGGTACCTTCATTTTGCGGAACAAACGAGGCAATCAATCAAGATACCTATAGAATCGAACAACAGTGGTATTTCAGATGCATATATTATATCGACGCTCCGTAATACTTTTAAGAAGAACGGTGAAGCCTTTTTACGACTTCTAAGAATGTCAAACGAAGTGGAGTGGGATGGTAAGGGAACAGTCAGCATAAAAGGTGAAATTTTACCATCCTCCAACATTATTGATTTAGTGCATGACGTTCTAAGGCCTAAGAAAACTACAAATCCACCAGGTCGACACAGGTTCATCGATTACATTACAGAGAACAATGTACCTCAGGTGCTGATTGGAGATCCTAAACGTCAAAATGTGCCAGACGTGAGTAAATCAGATATGGAGAGTGACGTCGATCCCGATCCTAAATTAAAGTTAATAGCGTCTGCAACAGCGTCCAAGCAAGAGGCTTCAACGCGAAAAACACCGAAATCAACGCAAAGATCGATATCAAAAATAAAGGGCATATCTGACTGGGAACGTCTTAAACTTTAACGCAGCAGAATGAATTTGGACACCATCTACTTTGACACCGCTAACCCTTCAGGCTTTGCAGGCGCAAACTCGTTTATTTCTTCCGTGAAAAATAGTCGCCCCAGTGGTGAAGTAAAAGAATGGTTAAAGAAACAGGACGCATATACTATTCAAAAAACTACAAGAAAAAAATTCCCTAGAAACAAGTACATTGTTAACAACATTTTCGAATTATGGCAAGCTTATCTCTGTGACATGCGTAGTTTAGCGTCCCACAACGACGAATATAATTTTATTCTCACCGTAATTGATGTGTTTAGTAAAATGGCCTGTTCGAGACCCCTGAAATTTAAAACGGCTGCTTCAGTAATAAACGCATTTCGTGAAATATTTGCTGAAGTGGGTAACACGCCCATAAATTTACAAATCGATAAAGGAAAAGAATTTATTGCCAGATCCGTACAGAATTTTTTCAAACAACACGATATCACGTTTTATGTGACGCAAAACTCCGATGTTAAAGCCTCAGTCATTGAGCGTTTCAATAGTTAAAGACCAGAATGAGGCGCTATTTCACATACTCTAATTCATACAAATACATAGACGTATTACAAAATTTATTGACTTCGTATAACATCCGCTCTCATTCAAGCATCAAGATGGCCCCCTCCGCTGTAAATGATGGCAATATACTTGAAGTGTGGCACAATATGTACAGAAATGGGATGGGAGTCGACAGGAAACCCAAATATAAAGTGAACCAACATGTAAGAATTAGTAGAACGAGGGAAGCATTCGAGAAAGGATATGAAACTAATTGGAGCGGCGAGGTGTTTATAATTAAAAAATTGATTCTTAGAAAACCACCTGTGTACGAAATAGCTGATTTAAGCGACGATACGATACAGGGCGTCTTTTATGAAGAGGAATTACAGCCAGTGACTTTGGATGATAACGCCTTGTTTAAAGTCGAACAAGTGTTAAAAGAAAGAGGACACGGTCATCGCAAAGAGTACTTTGTAAAGTGGAGAAATTATAACGACAAATTCAACTCCTGGATTCCTGCAGCTAATCTTCAGCAGCTATGAATACAGATGATGAATTCTACCTAACATTACTTAGCAATAGTTCTATGGGCTATTTTCCAAATAACACCACAGCACAACTCATAACGCAGCTCCCTAAACGAATAAGGTTACCGGGGCAATGGGTTACAGGTATTGCTGAAGTGCAATATCCATGCTCGTTTTTGGCAGTGACAGATACAGAAAATCTAGTCTATTATCGCACAGAAATACCTAAAGTGCAAGCCGGAGAAGAAACGTATACTGAGTTGAAAAAAGTATTACAAAACGCTAATGCATATTTTAAAAGTGATAGAGAGCAAATTTACTATGGTAGCGATGGATGGCACGTAATCTGCATTCAGCCCGGCAATTATGAAAACATTGAACATATTACAGCCGAAATTAACAATCACAGGTTATTAGAAAAGTTGCTGAATTTTCAATATAATAGAGTAACAAAACGAGTGTCTCTTGAAATTAAAACGTCGTCATTGAAAATGCTAGGATTTTCACAACGTCTGGCGTTACAGTTTGGTTATAAACCTGATATAAATATAGTTGAAGCACCTGTCCCCAGTCACCCCGCAAATATCTGGGTCGGTTTACCATCACAAATGTTTATTTACTGCGATATTGTGGAACCACAGCTAGTAGGAGATGTCTTGGCACCGCTTCTTCGTATTGTTAACGTGACCTCTGATAATTATAATTACGGTTGCCACAAAGACGCCATATTTTCACCGACTCATTATATAAATGTCATGAAGAGGGAATTTGAGAATATCGAGATAAATATAAGGACCGAAACGGCGGGTGTGATGCCATTCGAGTTTGGAACGTTGAGTTTAAAACTACACTTTAAGAGGATACAGTAGCTGCTATGGATTGTCCTTATCAACAATACTACACCAATCAAGCAGGTCAGGGCGTTGGAGCTATCTACAGAGGTGCAGCCTACCAGAGAGGTCATGGCATAGGAAGCTTTCTTGGAGGAATATTTCGTAGTATCCTGCCTCTTTTTAAAACCGGCGCTAAAGTTGTTGGAAAGGAAGCTTTAAGGACAGGCGCTAACATTTTAGGAGATGTTAGTGAAAATCGACCGCTAAAAGAAGCGTTTCATAACCGTGTACAGGAGGCTGGAAAGAATCTCAAACGTAAAGCCGACAGACCAATAGATACTCTAATGGAAGGATCGGGGTATAAAAGGCAACGCACTCTGAATTACAATCAGTCTACAAGAAAAAACGCTAAGCAGAAGCTGATCAAACCCGCATACGCCGATATCTTTACCAGCAAGTAGTTTTCACAATGGCGTTTTTGCATGCGCAGTCTTGTGAGTGTGTTAAATCGGAGCTAGATTTGTTCGCTTTGCCCGCAACTCAAACCAGTATCGAAAATGGACAATGGATTTTTTACAAACCGCTTTCCTCGCTTAATGACGATGCACCGATTGAATTTATTGTGCCTGGAAACGGTAACGATTATATCGATTTAAGTCAGACCATGTTATACATTACTGCTAAAATTGTTAAACAAGATGATACATCATTAACTGACAAAGATGATGTAGGCCCTGTTAATAATTGGATGCACTCTATGTTTAATCAAGTTGAGGTGTATTTGAATCAGAAGCTTGTGAGCCCCCCAAACAATACATACGCATACCGCTCATACATTGAAACTCTGCTGAATTACGGCAATGGTGCTAAATCAACCCATTTAACATGTACACTATGGTACAACGACACAGCCAATAAAATGGATGACATCACTACGCATAATGATGGATTTGTAAAGCGGAAATTTTTTACTGCTGCAAGCAAGCAAGTCGAAATGATGGGACATGTGCATTCCGATTTATTCAATCAAGAAAAATTTCTTATAAATGGAGTTGAAATGAAAGTCAAATTTATCAGATCCCGAGATTCTTTCAATTTAATGGCAGCCGAAGGATCTACATTCAAAGTGAAAATTAGTGATGCCAGCTTACTAGTAAGAAAAATGAAAATAAACCCGTCTATTTTGTTGGCTCACACCAAAGCTTTGGCGACTGCGCCTGCTAAATACCCCATTACAAGATCCGATGTTAAAGTGTTAACTATTCCGGCTGGTGTGCAAAGAAAATCTTTAGATAATATTTTTCTGGGGCAATTACCAAAACGATGCATTGTAGGTTTTGTATCGAATAAAGCATTTAACGGCCATTATGCAGCAAACCCTTTCAATTTTAATAACTACAAAATCAATTATTTCTCCCTATACATCGACGGTCAACAAATTCCTTCAAAACCTCTACAGCCTGATTTCTCTAAGAATGGCATGTACGTTCAAGGATATCACACACTATTTTCCGGTAGCGGTATACACTTCCTCAATGAAGGCAATGCTATAAAACGTGAAGATTACCCTCATGGCTACTGTCTATTTGCTTTTGATTTAACCCCTGATCTGGCTGCAAATGCAACAACACACTGGAACCTTCTTAAAAATGGCGCTCTACGTTTAGAGGCGGGTTTTCAAGATTCGTTAGAAGAAACTATTAACTGTCTAGTTTATGCAGAGTTCGATAACGTCGTAGAAATTGACAAACACAGAAATGTGGTGGTGGATTTTAGTAGTTAAAAACCAACAACAGTTTTTTAAAAATTTAGTCATGCTCAAACATTTCGTCAGTATGGACAGTGTCTTCGTAGATCTGCAAGGGTTCCGTGGTGATAAAAAACAGTTTATTCCGAAAGAAGTGGCTGTTATTTCAGCAGATGGCAACCAGTTAGCAATTTTCGTTTTAAAACCCCCTGCAAAATATGACACTCTGCCCTATTTCGTTAAAAAATGCATAAACTATCTGGAGCATAGATACAACGGTTTAGCATGGGATTCTGGTTCTATACATTTTGATGAATTTGAAACAGAGCTAACAAGACTTCTCAAAAAATTTGAAAAAGTGTACGTTAAAGGTCAAGAAAAGAAGGAAGTTCTAAGTTTTCTGAATAAAATCGTCGTAAATCTGGAGGATCTCGAGTGCCCATCTTTAAAAGTTTTGCGAAAAAGTACTGCTGCCGTACGTTGCCTCAATCACAACATCCGTTCGCCTGTGTGTGCATTGGAAAGCATACTAATTTTATCTGATTGGTGGCGCAATGAATACACTAGAACTTCAGAAAATATTGCAAACAATCCCGAGTCTGTTGAATGTGAAACGCTATGTTTTTGCTTCTGATCAAATCCCTACAAGAATTGCAAGACCTGTGGCAATCATCGTCAACACAGATCCAGCAAACCGACCTGGGGAACATTGGAATGCTGTGTATATAGACCAATATGGACATGGAAAGTACTTTGATTCATACGGCAGGCCCCCAAGCGGTTATCATTTAAAATTTTTACAACAAAATTCAATCAGTTGGTCTCATAATCCAAAAATATTGCAAGATTTTAGCTCTAACGTTTGCAGCATATACTGTTTAATGTATTTATATTTTAAAATGAATGGTGCATCTATGCTAGATTTCATAGGTAATTTCTCTGATAATTTAGTTTCTAATGACACATATGTAAAAGCACTATATATCCAATACTTCACCTTAATAAACTTGTTTAATGTTATTTAGAAATAAAAACACAAATAGCTTGTAATTAAACATATTTTTATTACACACAAAATATTTAATAAAAGTATTTGTACAATTCTCCATTGTTTTATTACATGCATTTAAAGTTAACATGTATAGATAATTATAAAATATATATACAACATTCGGTGTTAAAAACGACACTGCTTTATTTTCTCAACCATTGTTTACTGAAATGTATATATATAAAATAAGCAAAAACAGATTCATTCATTAGGATAAAGTTAATATGCAACTAAAAAATAACATGCAATTAAAGCTAACAGGCAAATAAAATTATAAAGTATATACAATACACGGCAAAGATACCACAATGCTTTATTTTTCAGCCATTGTTTACGGAAATGTATAAATAAAATAAGCAAAAACAACTTCAGGATAAAATTAATATGCAACTAAAAAAATAACAGGCATTTAAAATTATAAAATATATACAATATTCAGCGTAAAAAACTACAATGCTTTATAGCCGTAAGGCAGCGTGTCATACGAATCCTGAATTCGCCTACGTTTATTATACGTTACTCTATATGCCCTAACTTCAGGCTTTGACAGTACATCATATGCTGAACTTCTAACAATTTTTCTGTCTGTTATAACGTCAACTGGACCAGCACCGCTGCAAACCATTTCGCGCATCTTTTCAAAGTTAACTAAATTGGAATTTTTGAAGTTTAAAGTAACTCCTTTTACCTTGCAAACCTGAACGTTCGTTTTGGTGTTTGTCGAGTAAACGTTATAACTGTAGTTCTTGGGCCCGCCGCTAACGAATTCTGTTATATAACTACCCAAACCGTATTCGTCTAATTCATTGGTCATCTGCCCTAAAAAATCGCCTGTTTCAGGCTGCCATTGACCCTCCCGATGAATATACAAAAGACTATCAGTATCGAAATAAATAGCTCTTTTTCTTGATTTTTCTAGATAGATATAGAGATGTAGCCGTGCATGAGCCGTGGTGTATGCGGCAATTACGGCGTTTACAGTTTTTTGAGGTCGTACACCTTCAACGCGATTGTTCCAGTTTAATATAATGACATCATCATCTACAGGGATCATCGAGTGTACCTCTACGCTTGGGTCAGTAAGTTTTTGAAAGAACTCCTGCGGGTTTGAGATGATCTACGTCTGCATTAAATTCTCCCGCTGTCCAAATTTACCCCAGAAACTGTTTAATTTTAATTTGGCTATATAACGCATCCCCGGATTTTTACATATATTTAGCGGATCTAACCTGATACCCTCAACAGCAAAATACGCAGCAATATAATTATCTTTCTCGACGTCTGTAACACAATTAGACGGCCAGCCTGAACACTCCTGTTTTATTTTAAGAAAATTATTTATATATTCTGTAAAAAGACCACCGGTTTTTGTCTGTGTGTCATACACCTCTACCTCGTACTGCCAAATTTCATAAAACTCTATAATTTTGTAGTTTAACGATAGAGCTTTCCGTAATTCGTCTGCAACGTATGTCCCAACGAAACTTCTCTGCTGCTCATTATGATTACATTCACCCTGGTTTAATTCCTCACCGCAAGTACGGCATAAAATGAACATGAGTTTGTTATGCATTCTATAGGGCAAAACAGGATGATATAAATCGGTCGGGGGTAAAATTAAACATTTAATAAGACCATTTATGTTATATATTGGTAACTGTGAGCAATCGTTATGACCGATATGAATTTTTGGATGGCCAATAGGGTATCTACAATATTTATACACAAATGGGTACAAAGAGCAAATATCGATATAATAAATTTTTTCAGTGGGATCTACACATTTATGATGCAATTTTACAGCATTCGTACGACCGCCAAAGAATGCATCACGGGGATTAAGGGGTTCATGTTTGAATATATTCAGGTTTTGTATAAAATTTCGGGCTACATCGTTGGATTCTAAGAGTTCCTTAAACTGACATTCCCAAACAGATTCTAAATTATAGCCTAAACTTTTGATGCGTTTAAGACGAGCCTCTGTATATTCCCGTCGTAAAAACATAGCCTCATCTTTATCGTCGCAATCGATATCAACTGTCTGTACCGGAAAACATTGTTCACAACCATGCCAATAACAACCAAGGAATTCATAAATGGTATTGGTCTGTCTGCAGTACCCATCAACTAAAAGCCCCTCGGGGATTCTAAACTCCCTAGACCTACCACTATGTTGTATTGCTGTGCCTGTAGATTTCTCAATCCAGCAAAGCCATTGAATAGCTATCTTGGATTGTTTGTCGCCTAAACGGTAACCACCGGGAGGTATTAAACCAATAGTTTCATCTTTTAAGAAACGGCGTCTGAATACTAAATTACAAGCACTGGCAGTAGTCGTAGCCTCCTGAAAACAATCCACACCATTTTCCCCTTTAAAAATTCGCCAAAATCTTAAACAGGCTTTCATTAAAATTTTGACATCTGCAATGCAGTAATTAACTAAATCGCGCTGCATATTAAAAGTACCACCGCTAGCTGTTTGTTCACTATACCAATGAAGGAACACGGCTCGTTCAGAAGAACTCATGCAGTCAGGGGAGTAAAAATGTGCATCGGGTAGAGGCCCTTCGTAGTTAGCGTTATCTCGTGTATTAAATAAGTAAGGGAAGTAACCTTTGCTATCGGGGAAATCAAATGTTTTTGGTAGTTTTGCCAAAGGCAGGGGCATATAATTTAGCGAGTCAATAAATCTTACCCTATCACAGGTTAGTGAAATAATTTTGGTACCCGTTGATATAATTTTAGGGTTCCAGCGGTCCCTGTTTTTTAATATTTCTTTTAAAATAAAACACCCATCATAACCCTTCATATTATGGGCGAGAGCTGTAATTTTGAATTTTCGTGCATATTGTGTTATATATTTTAAAAATCCCTGTACAGGTGAATCACGAAAGATATTCAGTCGTGTACCGCATTCTCTACAATTCTCACTCATATCCTCATTACCGATGCATTCAAAACAGACATGCATACTCACACATAAATTTGGTTCGTGAATAAATGTATTAGCTGAACCCTCGAGTAAAGACTCCTGTCGACACTCGAGATCATAAAAAATAAACAGAGCTTTTGCCTTATCTGATTTAGCCGTGTTCCTACTCATATAGCATAAATGACGTACAAGTTGTTGTTTTAAGCATACTTTACAGAACTTGTGACCACATTTATGTACAATTTTCCGTGACACCCAGATGGTGACGAGACATGTTTGGCATTTAATTAATTTTTGGCATAGACCGGATCTTTTATGGCTATCAAAACACCCTTGTCCCCTGAATTCCCGATTACAGGTGTTACATGTTATTTTATTGAACATGTATGTACATGGAGGCGTCATCTGACATGCCGGACATGTGTACAGACAGTTGAGGTGATCTCTTTGAGCATTAAACCTAGGCTTGCATAGTTCGCAAAAGTAACCAGCTGTGAAAGCAGACGTTAGGCTACTAATTACATTATAATGCCCGTCTTCTAATAATAAATTAAGTGTTTTCCTATCAACGGATCGGGGTCCCTCAAAATAGGTGGTCGAACCACGGCGCGAACTATAAACAACTATCGTATAATTAACTAAATAGTTTTGAAAAGCTTGAATGTGATCGTATGAACCACCGTTCACTAAGTTAACCCCGCTTAATCTACATAAATCAGCTGCTCTCTGATGTAAAACATCGAAACCTAATTTCATTCTATCCAGCAGTACATCATTAGATTTAAAAGCGGTAGCTAATACGAGAGCAGCAGCCAAACAATTATTATTCCTACTTAATACAACTAGAATGCCTTTCTTTCGCTCGCAAAACTCTTCAAAACTCCTGTGAGAAGAGTGCGCCCACGGCCTATGGGCAGTCGAACTCGATCAACCTGCAGAATCATCACATCCTCGGCGAAGAAGTTAGCGTTGCTCTGTAGAATCTTGCCGAGAATTGACAAGATTACCGGGGTGTTTACTTGATCAACTCTCCTAAAGGACAGACCTATTGGTTTCTCGGGGAAGTTGGGGTTTTGCAGCACCAAACCAACGAGATCAGTTGCTTCAGCATCTTTAAGGACGTGGAGCCGCAACTCCTCGAAGGCATTCTGTAACAAACATAAGTTATTAGATTTTTAAAATACCAATAAAAATGATCTGGAATTTACCTCTAACCACACCATTGGGCTATCACCTTCAGTCACAGGTTTAAAACGGAACGTAACTCGAGCGGCTGTTGTGCTAAACTTCTTTATGTGCTTGGACGTTACTTCCCTCAGTTCGAAATATTTAAAATCATCCGACACACCAAGACCGCGTTGCATGGGGACGATATCCTGACCTCTGGACGTAGTAGGTTGAGCCTAAACCATTAAAATAAACGAATTAAAACACGGCGAATAAAAAAGCAAAGTTTCGTTTTTACAAATAAAATAACGGTGAATGAAAATGCATATGTGAAAAATCAAAAGTTTTGTTTTGGAAAATAAAATAAGGATGTATATTTTTAAAATAAAATACCTACCGTTTTAGAACATCCAGGCATGGCTAAATCAGTGCTCTTGGAGCGAGCTATAGACGACCCTTGTGAATATAGGCCTCTTTGCTGCACGGACCCCAGCTGTAATTTTATATAGTTAAACAATCTGTCTAAACCTTTTATTTGTGTGAATGAAAATGCATATGTGGAAAAAGCAAAAGTTTCGTATTGACAAATAAAATAACTGTGAATGAAAATGCATATGTGAAAAAGCAAAGTTTCGTTTTGGGAAATAAAATAAGGATGTATATTTTAAAATAAAACAATTACCGTTTTAGAACATCCAGGCATTGCTAAATCAGAGCTCCTGGAACGAGCTATAAGCTGACTCAGTGTAAGCCGTGAAAGCATGTTGGAACTTGTACTCGGCGATGACGTCGCTAATTGACCCTTTGTCTGTGGAGAAAGCGCTGTACAATCTTGATAACTAGGCAAGGTCGCTGCTAATGACCCACTTGTTTGTGGAGAATTGGGGTTCTGTAATTATAAAAATTTAAAATATTAGCGGTCAATTTATTGCAGAGCATCAGCGAAAACGTAATTGCAGAATAAAAACAGTATGAGGTATTAATTAATTAATTGAATGTGGAGACTTACATCACTTCGAGATGGGTCTGAAATGCCACCCGATTCACCCTTGCGTTGAATCGCGGTGTATTCGCTGCTTGAGACACTTCTCGGCGGCGCATATTGTATCTGAAATTAACGATAATTTATTGCAATAGGTATAACAGCAGATAAACACTCTTTGAAAATAATGTGGGAATGACGTAAATAAAGGGTCCATATTAAAATTACTTACAACTGATATTGCAGAAGGACTCGCTATGGTTGCCCTAGAAGTAGCGTTCGAAGATCCCGGCTTAAGGGTTCTCGTTGCAGAGGGATGTGGTTGGTTCAGAGGCTGTAAAAACAAATTTGAAATGAGCGTCTAGTTTCTAAAATGCACTGGGTTGGTTAAATGTACTCATTAAATTTTACTTACGGTTAAATGGCGAATTCTAGCAGCTCTCAGGGCTAAGTTCGAAAATGCACTCGCATACTCGGGTGGAACGATGTCCCCTCGTGCTAATTTAAAAAGAACAATTTCGTATGCAATTACCACGAACTTTTCATCGGAGAAAATGCCCCTATTAAACCATTCTAAAATGGATCTGGTCGGCAACATAGCAAGACCTGAATTCTCCATCTTGGACGCGAGGGCACAAAAGCACTTTCTAACACAGCGAAAAGGAAGCACTTGTAGGACGGCAAACTGACTGATCGAGAAGAACCTCTTCACGATCCGCCTCTGTATATATTGTCGTAAATGCCGAGGATTTCCGATCGCTACCGAGACGCATCGGTGTAGACGCAAATTGTATCAACCCATAATGCATTGCCAAAAGAGAAATCTAGCCATGACGTCAACCCAGGTCTCGCTCGAAATAAACAATCCTGTTTAGGCACGTTAAATAAAACTTTCCAATTCTATGCAACGGTTAAAAGCCCTAAGGCCATAAACAGTCAGTGTATTCCTAGAACTTGCTTCTTTGTTTGGACCATGTCTCGTTCAAAATAAACAAGCGGCCTGTGACTAATTTGTTAAATACATTTTCTTTTATTAGTATAACATCAACTACGTCCAATTAATTTTTTAAAAATTACAGAACTATAATATTACAAAAGGATACTATCTGACGACTAAATTTCAATCGAAAATAACATTTAAAATGTATTAAATTATGCTTGCTTCGCTAGTGACTATGGTTAATTCCTAAAACCTCGAGCGCTTCGCCAGCTCAGTTGGTTAAGACCTCAGCCTACAAATACAAAAGTCGTTGGTTCAAATCCGACCAGCGCCCGTGGCGAGCAGCTTTTTTAAATTAAATAAATGCGAGCGAGAGAGAACAACAGCGAGAGAGACAGATGTCAACGAGGCGCGTAATCAAATTCAAAAATGGGCGCTAAATTAGCAAATTTGAAAATACGCTAGAGGTGCGCGCGCAGAAAACCAAGAAAATCTGAAAATTTAAATTCAAATATACGCGCCAGAAAACCAAGATGGCCGACACCCGGGAGATTTAAATTCAAAAAATTGAACTTAGAAAAAAAATCTGAAAAAATTTAAATTCAAATATTCGCGCCAGAAAACCAAGATGGCCGCCGTGTAATTCCAGAAGCAAATTAAAAATGGCCGCGCGTAATTTAATCAGTAGCACATATGTAAATTACATATCAAACTTCATATGTGATTAATTAGATCAATCCGCGAAATTAATTAGATCAATCCGCGGTTTAATTGGAGCACCTGTCAATCATCCGATTAATTTAATCGAGCCTCGATTAATTTAATTGAACACTTAATCCAATTAGCGGTGTCTGCATACTACTAAGGAGTTACTAGATAATGGTTATGTATCTATCGTAAAGATCGTAATGCTGTTCAGACTAGAAGACTAGGGGTGGTGGCGTTCAAATGGCAGTGAAGAATGAATTTTCACAGCCCAGGTTGATGCATTTGCACTTTGATTTGGAAAATGTGTGGATTCACGTAAGAATTTGTGTAACCAATATATATTTTTGTTTAGTTTAGTTCCCACCGGCCAGCGGTTTGAACTTGTTTGAGATTTTATTTTGCATAGTTTAATTAAGTTCTGAAATTGCCCAGAAACATTTAATTATAATAGGTGATTTTAGTTTGCCAAATTTGAACCCGGAGCTGGTTTTTTCTGCAAATCCACTGTATGCTGCTATTATAGATTTTAATGGTTTAATTCAATATAATAACGTTAAAAAAAGTTTAAATAGAACTTTAGATTTAGTATTAGCCAAATCGCATATTGATGGCAAGCGTTCTGAATCGCCACTTATTGCCTAGCTAGATATTTGTCATCCTCCTTTGGCATGCAATTATATTTATTACGAAAAGTCAAATAATTCTAATATTAGCAATGAACAGTATAATTATAAAAAAGGATTTTTTTTGTAATTTTATTACAGGTTAAGGAAAACTAACTGGTCAGTACTGGAATATTTTATCGACGTAAATACAGCTCTATCAAAATTTTACGAACTTCTCAAAACTGCCCTTCATGCTACAGCGCGTTATAGCAATTCGCATCTTCTTTCGGACCATTTTATATTTAAGTAATGTGTTAGGAACAGTCGCGAAATTCGGCGTTGTTTTTCAGTTTTCCAGTTTTCCAGTTTTCCACGCTGTATATGCGAGCATTCCCAGACATGTGCTAGCTTGGCAGATTACCAGAAACTGCTTGTCGCAAGTGTCCTTTATCGATCCTTCTGTGGACGCGAGTTTCGTTGCAAATGCTCGATTTCAGTAAGGAATTATTTCTGTATAAGAAAGAAGTTTGTGTGTGCAGGAACGAGAGGAAACGAGTGTTTTATCCCGCTTTTCGTATGACGCCAATTCATATGTAGTGCTGTGCAGTTGTGGTATCCCTTTACAGGTCCTTTGGTTTTTCATATCGTCCTGTATCTGGCCTAGTGGCTTTAATAACCGCCTTCGAGCGGAACATTCAACGAAGAACCAAACAGTTGAGCTTTTATGTATATTTCGTGCGTCCTGCCTACGCTGCACGATTACCTTCTCGTTTCGGCGAAGAATCTAAGGGTGCCGCATTGCTTTTCCCCGTTGGGGTTCCATTCTATTCTCCCCCTGTGCTGGTTTACAGCATTCCCTCAACCCTAAACAACCCCATTTCGTGGCTTTGATATTTCCGTTCGACGACCAGTTGTGCCTGGAGCCCATCGCCAAGGAGAAACTAATCAGGTACTGTGTGCTTTAGAATTATAATCGCCAATCATTAACTTACCACGACGCGATACAAATCAGTGCGCGATCGGAGGCCGCTCGGCACACTTGCTCTGTGTGCCGAATTCTTATCGATACCGCCCCGCGACCCAGTGGCAGCGTTAGTGTTAGTACTTTGCAGCCAGTGCGAATTATCAAGCACCCTCCTGGTTTATAACTGCTTAAACATTCTTGTTGTTAGTAAACCAGCAGCCGTAAACTCTTCTGGTATGCTAGCTCGTGAACCAAGTTTGTGTGGCTTCACCAATTTAGTTGTATTGATACCAGCGCATCGTGTTGTTTGCCAATGCGCTTGGAATTTAGTCTTATTATGCCATTTATTAACCATTCTAGCATTTAGATATGTGGAAACTGATGTAAATTCTCGTTTACTTGCTTTACTCAAAAATCAATAGAACCCTCTTGTTAAATGTTTCCACTGTGTTTTCATTTACTGTGCTTTTGTTTATGTATTTGTTGTGTTTTGGTGTACTCTTGCCATTAGCGACAATTTATATTTAATTTTTGTACAGTGGACCCTGGCTGTCAACTTTGCGGAGCACCAAAGCTAACACCCTTGCGACCCCTTTTGGCCTACGAGATTCTGCCAAGGGTGGGTTTTGTTTTATACTTGAAATTTATGGCGCCCTCTTTATTTATCGACATACTGTATATGTGGCCACGCTTGCCCCTAAAGAAATCCTGTTCAAAGAACCCCGCCCATCTCACTAAGCGTTTTAACAGTGGTTTTTGTCTATTCATGAGTGATTTAGGGCAAGCAGTGACATTTTCAGAACGTGACGCTTGCCATTGGCACCATCGAACCACGAAATGTGGTAAAACCAATTTTATATCGCAACAAATGTAGCAAATCAATTCAGGTGTATTGAGTAAAGCGCCTGACTAGATAAGGCACCTGCAAGACTTCCTGAGTAGGCTCGCTGGCAAGCAGTCGAGTTTCCCGATTACTGTTTTTTCACGGAGCGCCTTCGCAGGATCTGGAATTAAAGGAGCAGGCCAAGAATGCTCTTGTTTAAACAAATGAAAACCGCTAGCGTATTCGCCGTATTCTATCGAGTTTTCTTGAGCTAGTTCAGGCTGTGTCCAACCTTCGTTTAAGGGAGCGGTAGAAACACATTAATAATAAATTTCCATCCGCCTCTCCTTTGAGTGTTATTAAAGACATAAAAAAGAAAAATTGCTTGTTTAAAAAAATAAAACAAAATGCAGGTAACGGTGTGGAACCTAGTGTGTATCAGCTTGATACACAAAAAGAGGAATAAAAAAATGTGGGCGGGAACTCTCGAGCAATAAGTGCAATTAGTTCTCTGGAAAGGGTGTACGGCAGAATTTTAAAGCAAAGAATAGAGAAGAGCATCGAAGGAGTAGAAGAACAGTTCCGCGCAAAAAGATCTTGCATGGACAACGTTTTCGCTCTACGACAATTGAAAAAAGAATTGCAAGAAATCTTAGCACTCATATCATACTTGTGGACTTGAAAAAGACGTATGATAGCGTCCAACTGACAAAATTTTTTTCAGCCTTAGAAATTAGTGGAATAAACAAAAATCAATTGTCTATACAACATCTACAAGAATTCAGAATGTACCGTCAAATAAATAAATAAAGGATTAAAACAGGGATGTTTATTGCCACCTACCCTGTTTAAAGTCTACATTAAGGAAGCTTTATACAGGGTGTTCGGTAAAAAATGGAACACCGATTAGTCACAGATTCCTTACGTTGTAATAAATCGATTAGACCTAATATACTTAATAAACTATACTTAACTGTAAGGGGCACTTTACCTATATTTCAAAACTTTTTAGCTCTAACTTCGTTATCTGTAACATTTTTTTAAATTTTAAGTTATTTTCTAAAAGAGAATTAAAATACTCAAAAATATTATACTTTTAGTTCATAAGCGTAAGAGCAACTGTTAACCTTAAAATGACTATTAAAGGTTTTTGATTGTCATTAAAACATGCAATTATCAAGTAGACATGATCACAAAAACAATGGGTAGTAATTGTAATCTAGAAAACCACAACAAGAAATCAATTAATGACATTGGTGACATCAGTTTTTTGTCTTTTGTGCTTACGAAAATGCTGCGACATAACGAACCTTTCAGCATTGACATTTTCTTAAACATAAAAGAACAAATTCTTATGTCACGAATGTCATTAATTGATTTATCACTGTTTTTTACTAGATGACCATTGTTTTTGTGATCATGGCTACTTGATAATTGCATATCTCAATGACAACCAAAAACCTTTCATGGGAATTTTAAGGTAAACGGTTACTTTTAGACTTAAGAACTAAAAGTACATTTTTTTTGTGCTTTTTAATTCTGTTTCAGATAATAACCTAAAATTTCAAACAATGTTACATATACTGAAGTTATAGTTAAATCAAGTTTTCAAAGATAGGTAAAGTGCCTCATACAGTTAAGTCTAATTTATGAAAAAAAAAAATTGTTAGTGCTGTACATAATAATAAGCATGTATACCGGATTTCAAATAGATATCTCTACAGTTGTAGAAATTAATAAAAAAATAAGAAATACAAATTGAAATTCAAGGCCCTATAACTTCTTACTGAAGGGACTTTGTACTAAGGTATATTAGGTTTAATCGATTTATTATAAAGCAGGGAATCTATGACTAATCGGTGTCCCATTTTTTACCGAACAACCTGTATAATTGGAGTAGGAAATGCACAGGAATGGAAATCCAAGTCTAGAATGAATGTTTGTACACACTTCTGTTTGCACACGATCAGGTGCTAATAGCAAAGGTGTTACATTTATGCTAAGAAAATTAGTTGAAAAAGTTGACAAGTCGGGTCAAAGCATAAATTTTAATAAAACAGAATACTTGGCTATAACAACCACAAGACATACAAACAGAGAAATTCATTTTAAGATCCTGCATCTAGTGTAAATATATGGGTACCTTAATAGCTAACGAAGCATTATGTGATAAAGATATAAGAAATAGGGTAGTACAGGGCCGATAGCTACATATGGGGCAGAAGGTTGGCAACTAAGTAATAGAAATAGGGATAGATTGGAAGCAGTAGAAATGGACGGTCTAAGAAGAGCATGCAGAATGTCGAAGTTAGAACACATTAGAAATGAAACAATTAAACAAGCTAAGGTACAAGAGACAATTACAGAAATGATACAAACAAGAACACCGATATCGTATGGTTACATGAGGCGTATGATTGAAGAAAGATGGTCATACAAGGTTTTCATGTACTAATCACAAAACAGAAGAAAGAAAGGAAGGGCAAGAAAAACTTGGAAGGACAGAATTGACACGTTTATGAGAAGAAGAGCACTGCAGGACGAATATTGGCAGGCTAAAAAGGAATGGAGATTGGGATGCGGGAAGCGGTTACAGCCGTAAGAATAGGAACCCTTTAATGTATTTCATTAATGACATTATTTGAGATTATATCTTTTCTTGTTATTTATGACATGGTATTTTCTATACCTGATTATAAGTTGTAAGATTATAAGTTAGAGTTTATATATAGAACAACTGGAATAATACACTGCTAATAGAGTTTTCGCTTTAGACAAGTTGAGATTTTATTGTAAGGAAGGCAGCTTATCCTAAACCAATTCATCTGTGCAGTTCGCACGTCTGGTTATGTTTACCTATTCGATCTTTATGACCGATATGTGTATATTGGAAGACCTGTGTACGACATTTCCGTCCATTTCACCACTCAAAACAAGATTGGTTTTGTGCATATTAATTTTTAGTCCGAACTTCGTCTTCGCATCACCGATGGTGTGAGCACTGAATACAATATCGTCTGCAAACTGCAGAGTGCAGGTATTTAAATATGGTTTGTTACCGTTTATTCATTTATGATCTTCCCGTTTTAAGGTTTTAAAAAGTTAAAAACACGTTTGCTAACAACTAATAGTTGAGTACCTATTACTAAGATTAATGTGGGATTTTTTTCTTTGAAAGGCTACATAATATTCAAACAAATACCACAAATTTAGCAGCTACGAACTAGAATCGGTTTACACAGCGCTGTAATTTACAATTTCCCTTATCTTGACAACGTAAACCACAGGCACGGACGGTGAAAATGACTGTGAGCAGTAGCAGCGCATTGATAAAACATCGCAGCAGCCGACACTAAACCATCTACAGGCAGAAAGCTCACGACCATAATTGCGACATTATCGCCAAGAGCTCGAACGAGGACAAGGCGTCCATAGGCGTGAAAATATTAAAAAAGATAAAGGCGGGAAATGCACTAGCGGTCGTTTAGGAAGTCTGGATGCAAGGTAAATTACTTCATTAGGTTATCGGGCATTGGTGAGTCAGTGCAGCAGGAGATGCTGGTTACAAAGGCGGCTTCTCGAATACAATTTAGCTGAGTGCTGTTCAGGCGCCTCCGCATCGAATCTGGCAGCTCTGAGTCAATGGTAGAACAACTCTTCGGCTTTGAACCCACATTTTGACATGGAAGAGGACGCACCTCAGAGAGTGAAGATTGATCGGCCGCTTTACGAACAGGAGCAGCTACACAAGGAGTTCGAGTATGCAAAACCAAAGAAAAGTTGTAAGTATTTTCTTGAATTTTAAATATAAATATAAAGTATTTTTAAAGATGTTGGGAAGTAGTAGTTTAATTTTACCAATATTAATGTTGATAAAGCGATACCTGATATTAGCTTTCTAATTTAAGTTTTGTACTGAACATGTGACCACAGGCATAATTGCTATCAAAATTAAATAGAACACATTGTGCTAATAAAATAAATTATACTAAGCTAATATAAAATATTTGATTATTAGTCAGCCGAGGTCATTGTTTAAGTATTTTCAAGAGTAAAAATAAACATTATATTACTCTAAATTGGAAGTTAACTGTTTTAGAAAGTACTACTATGTAGTTTCGATGCCATTAAATGAGAAATAGTTTACACATTTCGAAAACAGTACGACAGTGAACACATAAATCCAATATTTTTAAGTTTGCGAACTAAAGTGGGAAATGAAAATATGAACATTTTAATTTCACTTGACTTATTTTTAATTTACTGTTAACGTAGTATAATTTGGTTAGAACTGATTTATCCTTTGTATTCTCAAAAATTATGTCTGTTTTGTAAATATTTTGACACCATAAAATAACACCTGTTTTGAGTGTTTCGATTATATGTGTTTCATATTTAACTTTCCTATATAGACAATATGGCAACATTTATTTGAAGATGCAGTAGAACGTGCATTTGAAAAATTAAGTAGTTCACTTGTTTTATACATTCACCAAGATCATGACCTACTATTACTCTGTTGAAGATAATTGATAAACAAACTATATATATACCGGGTGTCCGTTCTCTAAGTCGAACATAGTCGATTAACATTGTATTGAACGTTTTTGCCGATTCCTGCTCGACAATTCAACTTTCAGGGAAGGTAATGATAGCAATGGAAAGAAAAAATTATTACGCATCAAATGATTCCAATAATAATAATATTCAAGATGCGATTTTTATTTTAAAATACAAATTTAAAACTTGCTTTTCAAGTTCGATAGCATTTTTCAAAGAAATTGGTGATTAGTTGGCGTAAATCAGGTATTTTCTGTCAACGTCTGTTAAAATTATCTACAGAAAAATGAATTATTTCAATGAAGAACGAGTGAATGCACTAATGTTAATTGCCTATGTTCGACTTTGAGAATGGACATCCGGTATATTTTGAAAATGCAAAAAAAAAACAAGAGGCATTCAGCAGCACCACAGTCAAGGGCGACTTCTAGTTGAAAAAATTAAGTTTCGTAAAAACAATACAATGTTGAAGAGCCTATACAGTGACGTCATTTTTGCCCTTTATTACTTGTACATAAGAAATTTCCTTCTATTTTGTCAAATTAGCAAGATATTTCACGAATAAAAATATTTAAATTCGTGCTAAAAAATCGAAAATAGAAATGATTGAGGATCTTGTATATGCCACTACCATTATTTTACCTATTTTTAACTGTAAGCACCTAAATTCTAAAATCCCTGTACATGGAAGTTATTGTATAATTCAACTCAATTACTACTAACACCAAGAAAAATGTCTCGATGATCGAATGGGTGACCGAGCGATAGTGGCAGTAGATCGCAGCCAGCCATGATTCGGAGGGTAGTTAAGCAGTCGGTCCCTGTTGTTAATTCAGTGACAGTCAGAGGCATTAAAACAATCTGAAAATCCCCGATCTTCCTATCACAAACGATATAATAATTATTATTTAAATAATCCCCAGAAGGCTTCACGACCTTTCTTGTAAATTACCATCTTCAATGAACGGGTGTAGTTAATATTAATTTTTCATTCATTTGCATAATTGCATGTTATACCTGTAATTGGAAACTTCTTAAAGACGCTTATGGCAAGGAAGAGCGTGTTATGCTCAGTAACAGGTGATAATTTTCAGATTAAAATTGCAAATAAAGTGCAAGATGCTTTTGCATAAAATGATATGCAAGTAAATGTTGGCACGTAATTGAACTTCCTATGAAGAAGTGAATCATCTGCTGCTTAGCTACTTTTCAGCTTGCCTGCAGGGCAGCAGATGTGAATTGTAGTAAATAAAAATGTAGGGGTACATATTCGTCCGTAAACATTTATAATGAATTGAAAAACCAAAAAAGTGAGGTTGATGTCTTAAATATAATTGTAAAATCACTCGTAACTATTTTTTAATACAAATGTTTTCCGAAGCTACTAGCCAAGCTGGCAAAGGTTGTGTGGGCAATAAATTAGTCCTACGTTTCATATCGCATCTCTGCATAACTAATTTAAATATTAATTCGCTGCAACATCATTTGGTCTGCAATAAATCTACCGCAAAGGCGAAACTCATTACATTAGAATGTTCCATTTCAAATCTGTGAAAGGAGAGATTACAGCAGAGGCCAGTCAAACCTTAGCACCCCTACGTTAGTCTTCTAGCCTTATTATTTTCAACAGTTGTAAAATATAGAAACGGTTTAAGTCGACATCAATGTCATTCAAGGTAAAAATGTGAAAACACTGTTTTACGTCTTTGCAGGCAGATATCACCTGATAAAAGTATTAGCATTCTAAAAGGTTATATTTACATTAGATTTTATTCCAACTTAAAAATAATGAAGCACATGACGTCTATTCAATTAAATTTCCACAAGCTTCTGGCATACGTAATTGCTGTACAATGAAATACCCAAATCTGATATGCAATTTGCCTTCTCTCAATCTGTTTAATTTTCTCGAACTACCCAGACATTGCTTCAGTAGTATAAACAATTCTAAAGGGGCTATTGTTTATTTATAAGATACAAAAATTAGGCTACTGCTAAATCATGTTTGTTAGTTTTAGATTCAGCATATGCCTCCTGTGCCTCGTGTAATCCAACGACGGTGTTTCTCCAAACTGTCCCAGTCCTGCAATGGCTACCACAGTACAGCTGGCGACAGGACTTTGTGAGGGATGTCATATCTGGAGTCACCGTGGCAATTATGCACATACCTCAAGGTAAACAGGTTTCGTTTTGTATTCTGTACGTGTGCACTTTTATTGTAAGATGCGAAGAAACATCAGAAATTATTTTACGTCTAAATGGTAATATTCGATTGAATTAAAAGAAATCTACAGCATCTTGCAGTGGATGTAGCTTGGAGGTGGTAACAGTACGACATAATGCTCTACTAGAACTAGAATAGCTAATTTTGGCTCTTGCCTCTTTGGTGGTAGTGGCTCAGTAGTAGAAACTCGCTTGTGGATATCTGAGTTCGATCGTCACAAAAAATTTGTGTCGACGTTATTGGGATTCTGCAATCTGGCTTTGGCTGTACTGAAGTGTTACACCTAAACCTCCTTAAGAAGGCGACCCAGCTGTCCTTATGGAGGAGGTGTAACAAAACAAGACGCATGATGATGTGCACCTTGAGAGCTAGTTGGAATTAAAAGAAACATGATCAGAACGACTATACAGAGTGCCCAACTTAAATGTACGCAGCTTTAAGCAGGCGAGTATGCAACACACAGTACATCTAGACTATAAACGCCATTGAAATGTAATGTGTGTTGCATACTCGCCTGCTTAAAGCTGCGTACATTTAAGTTGGGCACCCTGTATATACTTTTCAAAGATTAATAATTATTTCATAATTTTGAAATAAAATCTACTCAAACGTGGGTAATCGGTTTTGAATAACAAATTTTCGGCGTTATAGATTGCAAAAAATCTGTAAAAGGCTTTACCCAGAACTTCCCTCGTCAACATTGTGACACTAAATAATCTACAGCTCTGCAGAATGCTCGATCCTAACCGAATCTCCGCAACGGATATAACTACAGCGGAATTACATCTGCGCGACCGAGTGTCTTCCAGATAAGTCCGGCGCGCGCTTGTCTTGAGGAGCACGGTGTTATGGTTGACACATTTTTACTCTTTTGTGACATGATCCTTTATCGGTTGAGTCTTATTTTCGGCAAATGTAAAACCTGACCTATGTAAAAGTTATTACTTCCTTTTATTTCAAAATTAACCCAAAAAATAAACAACATTTCATTTTTTTAAGGTGCTCACCCTGTATATACTTGTGTGAAATTGTACCGGTTTCATGCGTCTTCCTCCGACAAATAGTTTTTGAGCTATACTGCCAACAGACAGACAGACAGACAGAGACTGGCGGAGTTGAGAAAACCTCTTTTTCGTTATCTAGGGACCTTGAAACGTGAAGATCTGAAAAAATCTCGGAAGGTGATTTTTTCGTGATACAATACTTCCTTCATCTTTCAGACGAGGGAAGTAAAAAGTCATTGAAACGTAACATTTTCTGAAAATGTTGAGGTTCTTGTACATTTTCTAATGCCACCAAGAAAATTTTGTTATTTCCCAGTAACCGCTCGAACTTCACCAGCAAATTGAAAGCGTTCAACTAATTGGTGGGAATTTCAAGATTTCAAATTGATAACATCCTTAACATTAATAAAGAGTGTATATTACTTTATTTAATATTATTTTTCTGCTAATGGCTGTTTTTCCAGGTATTAATGTATTGGTCCTTTGTTGAATATAAAAAGATGACTCGTAACTTTGTGATGGGTAAAAGATACCTATCAAATTTGATGTCACCGAAGAAGAACAAACCAGTTTCATTCAATGGCCATACGACTATTTTAAAGATTTTAGCTTGTAAAAAATAGTACTTGAAACACCGAACATTTAGTCTAATTTAACTGATATACATTAAAGCCGTTTGTAAAAAAAATTACGAATTATCAACTCGGTGGTGGTCGTGCATTCATTTTTCGTATACATGATCATTATCCGCAACCTTTATGTGACAAATTCTTGGTTACAGCAGAAAAAATCGTTGTTTCTGTTAATTGAATCGTATTATTAACTCCCCAGGCGAAGATTAAGTTGCCGTAATTATTTAAAGTCGGTCAAGTTTATCGGAAACGTAAAACGTCAATTCTGCGATTGAGCAAACGCGGATTTGTCCAAATGGAGGAAACGGCACGAGTGAAGTGGAGACCAATTAGCAAGAGGTCGATGCCAAGGCTTCTCTTGGTTTTTGCTCATTCGCGGTTGCTCATGAAACATAAAGTGGTTGTTGGAGATTTTTTAACAGTAATTGGCCCAGCAGAATGGGAGTTCTGGTAAAATAATCTAAACTATAAATACTTCTTGAATTTTGACCTACTGCTAAAGCCAACGTCGTCGGTTAATTATTGTTAGCAACGCAGCTCAGTAACTGTTGACATTGCAATGCAGCATTCTAAGTTGAATTAAATTAGAAACCCAATTGCAGGCATGGCGTACAGTCTTCTTGGCAACGTCCCAGCGGTGGTCGGCATCTACATGGCATTCTTTCCAGTGCTGGTCTATTTTTTCCTTGGGACATCCAAGCACAACTCCATGGGTAGGTAAACAGACTGCAGACAAACATTTATTATTTGACCTAACTGCTAGAATTCTGATATTTGCAAACCAAGCTAGTGAAGACAGATTTAAAAACTTGTGCATTTGCATGTTCTACAATGTACTCGTACAGTAGAACATCTTTTGGAAAAATTGAGCTTATCACGTAAACAACTTTGAATCGCTTAATACTATAGAATACAGTTTGTTTGTAGGTTAGTTTTATTTATCGCTTGAGTATTTAACGGTTTCGTCTTATCGTACTCATTAACATTTTTCCATGACTCAATTTTTCTAAATTCCTGAAAAATGCGCTACAATCATAAAGCACGTTCGAAGCATGTGATGGCATTTGTGATTAATAAGATATTTTTTAGTTTAGATTTAAAACTATTTTCTTCTGAAGAATAACAATAATTTCATTAAAAGTTCATACGTTTTAATAAAAACTGATTCATCTGCTTCATGTCAGAGCTCTTAAGAATCCGCAACAAACATACTGTTGGCATAAAGTCAAAAAGCTATAGATGACAGTTATATGGATAATAAACTTAATTGAATTACTTAGAAGAGGGTCATTCACTATCTCACTCACATCAATAAGAAACATTAATGTGGTGAGACTAAAAATATTTTATTTTTAAATAACAGGCTTTGTAATCGTAAAGTCTTAACACTGTAAGTTCGGCACCTATCACAGGTCTAACGAAACTACTCCTTCAAAACGAAAGTTTGAATTTTAACTATATTTATTTCATGTCTTAGCGATTTAAAAAATCGAAACTCCTTGACAGGTATCGAGTAGCATATTGACTTCTGTTGATAATTAATACAAATATTGGGGCTAACGTAAACTAATCTTACACATTTTCGATTTCTTCTTAAATTAAAATTAATAGAACTGCAAACTTCAGCAGTAAACTAACACGTTCTTTGTGTATTTCATTTATAATATCGATATAGTACGAATATCAGGGACCCTACATTAGTTGTAACAACCGTATGATATATATTGAAGCTTATTGGTTAAATGAGATATAAAAACAGTACAAGTTCTTGGCTAAAACATAAGATTTTAAAAAATCATCATCGATGCGGTCAAATGCTTTAAACATATCCGTGTGAATCACATGAACTTGTGGTTACAGATTATACATTTGTTGATAGCAATTCAGAGTTTAACATATTCATCGACAACCAAATTTCTGGGACGATAATGATATCAAACTAACTCAAACATTTTTTTCTATGCAAAAATTCCCACAGCAGCTTCAATTTCTGTATCTGTATCGAAATCCAAAACGCTAAAGACGCGATAAAATGATACTGCATTGATGCATATACAATACAGATTATGCATCTGAATTCCTTCATGTTAAACTAGATATGATATAGAGCGATCCTCGTCTATTGCCACATATTTGACACTTTCTCTGTACGCTTTCTGTTAATGGCAACAAAATTGCAGGGACTTTCGCAGTAGTCTGTTTGATGACCGGAAAAGCTGTATTGGAACATAGCCACCCTTCACATTTCTCAGAGCACGTATCTGAGAATGTAACTATTACGGATGATAGCAGAAATCATACTCCCATGGAGGTAGCTACCACCGTCACGTTCACTGTAGCACTTTTTCAGGTAAATAATCATCAGTAGGCATCAAATGAAGGCTACGTATGGCTAACATTCCATAAAACACTAAACATTGTCTCACCTTGTTGATTTATAATATCATCAATATAACTGACATCTAAACCATTCGAATTGCATTTGAAATGTATTATTATCTATAAGTTTTAATTAGACACGCCAGAAATATTTCTCTAAAACTGTTAACTATTGTTCTAGCTCTTGATGTATGTTTTTCGATTGGGGATAGTTAGTACCCTTCTCTCGGAGACTTTGGTGAGCGGTTTTACAACAGGAGCTGCTTTTCAAGTCCTCACGTCACAAATGAAGGATATTCTTGGGTTGCAGATACCGAAACACAAAGGATATTTTGTGGCTATTAACGTAAGTCAGACTTTAAGATCTGAAGGTAACAATCTAGTGAATCTGAAATATTATTCGACCAAATTTTCAAATACCATAATTTACTACTTTATACTAGCAATGTAAGGTACATATTTACACAGGAAGACACTGTTCAGATGCACTTTGGATGCATTCCAATTTTAAATGAGTTTAATCCGAAATAATCTCCCTGGTTATGCTAATTCAGGCGTTGTAATTTACTTGCTATTTTTAGACGTGGAAGAGTATATTCTCACAAATTGGGGATGCCAATTCTGTCGCCCTTATTATTTCCGCCGTCACCATTGTTGTCAGTTCCTTCAACAACGAAGTCTTAAAGGTAAATTACAGAATCTACAAATTTTGTGCTGTTGACATCTTACATCTATTTTAGCCAAAGGTAGCAAAGAAGTGCATATTCCCAATTCCAATCGAGTTGATTGCAGTTGTGATTGGAACGTTTGTATCTCAATACTGGGACATGCACAAGGCCTACAATGTCAGTATTGTTGGACACATTCCTAGTGGGTAAGTTACTCGGTTTAGATGAATGTGGGAAGGTGGTGATGTTTAAACTATAAAAAGCTTTCATATTTTTACAAAACATCTCTTGAAATCTAAATATTTTGAAGCCTGTTTAGGTTTCTGTTGATACTAAGTTTACACTTGCAGAAATAAATAATAGATTAATTGTTGGAGGCAAAATAAAAATAAGCATTAAATTATAATTAGAAATTTTTACATTGTCGTTCACAAAGCGCTTAAAAATTAAAGAGAAGGGTTAATGATACCATGGAATGATGTAAAATATTGACTCTGTAAACTAGTAATTCAAATTATGAACCACTTAGAAGAGTGTTGTACTTCAGCAGTACAATTACTGCAGCTTACAAAGGAACTGTAGGAAACATTACTTCAGGCATCAATGTGGTAATTTTATTTACGTTCCAAACAACTAGCTCAAATAGAATGCAGGAGGGGGTTTGTGGAAATGAAGTGCTTGTAATCAATTCGTTTATTGGTACAAGCAATAATAAAAAGATAACGGCGCCAGGTCAAAGAACTTACCATAATTCGCTACACCGAGCTGCGTCGAAGGACAGGCTAAAAGAGACACCAAGAACCAACTAAAAGAAATAACTGCAGCTAGGGCTCAACACAAATCATACTTTTATTTAAAACAACGGTCTTGAAGTACAAACAACATACCAAACACAGAGGTGGTAGAACAGGAGTAGAGTTTTCTTTAAAGTGAACCTCGCCTTTGATTAAGGTGCTTCAGTATTATAATTATTTTTGTATAATTTTTGCCCGTTCTTTTGTATATATTTATATAAGTCTTGATTTTATTTATTTGTCATACGTATACTATGCAACCCAGCAGTTTAGTAAAAAAAATTATTATTTTTATTATTCAATAATCAGCTTAACAGTAAATACAAAAATACATAAATTGATAGTATTGACCAAATACTGTCATGAGGAACAAGTTTGAACTCGGCTTAGCTGCGCCTCATTAATCATAAACTAACATTCAAAGCATCTCGACAGAGAGATTCAAAACAAATTCAGGTTGGAATAAATTGTATAATCTAGGATGGGTATTGCGTTAATACACCGGGCCTACGTATATAGAATAGACCCAGAAAGCAAATTCTCTATAGAAGTTGGTGCTTCATTTAAAATCAATTTTAGAAATATATTGTGATTCAACTGGTTTACGGTTTGGCGGGGAATTTAATTAATTTAAAATTGCAACAAGAGCCAAAGTCATTTCTATTTTGTTAAACAAGTTATAAAAAAATTTGGTGCGATACACACACACAACTTCCTTTTACAGTGATCGTATAATCTAATTAGTAAAAAAAAATTTGCAGCTTCCCTACTACATTATATAAAAAAAACATTTTAAAGATATTCAACGGGAAAATCTCCTATCTCACATCAACTCACGGTAAAAATGTAATAAAAATTGAACGTTTGAAAAAAATTGTTAGGGCCGTTTTTACGAAAATCGAAAAAAACTGAAAGAGTAAACACCATACTTCAGGTTATGCGACTTTCTTCAAAAGCTTGCTGTCGCATCTAGTACACAAAACTTATATATGAAGTTTCAACGTCATATCACTTTTCGTTTTTGAGATATTCTGTTCACACACAGACAGACAGACCAATGAACAAAAACATGTATTTTTGGGTTCAGGGGGGCTCACAAAGTGAAGATCTGTTGAAAACTCAATTTCGATTTTGTTGGGCGAATCCAATTCTTTCTTTATTGTAAAATGAAGTAAAAATATTATGAAGTTTAGATACAAAACGTAAATTTTTACTGTTCATAATTCTTTTAACTGAGAATTATATGAAGTCAACGAAACCGATTATTTCGTTCACTAAACTTTATACTCTACTATTGTCAAAGTTTCGGGAACGAAGTAATCCGATTTTTAGGTAACAAAAATTCAATGAAAAAATCTATGATAAATAATAAGTAACATTTTGTATAGCAACTTTAAATCTGAACCTACTTTTTAAATATAGCAATATCTTCTAATAACATTTTTAAAAAAATTTTGAAACAGACGTTTCACTCCCTTCGCCATTTTAAGTTAATTGAATTTTTCACCAAACCTTAAACCAATCGAAAATAGTATATTATTATACCAGGTTATTAAGAGGGCTTATTGTTAAATACATTTATCTATTTTGATGTCATAATATGGTTATTATAACACAAAAAATTCTGCTACAATAGAGTCCATTATAGCACTGTTTTTGCATTGTTACTTTAATATGAAAAATATTGAAACAGCCTAACCTGTTTCAGACAACTGACAGATTGTCACATTTATGAAATGTCAAAATTCAAAGTTTTTGATTGAGTATTTCTTTATCCAAAGTAGATAAACAAGTATATTATACACGTTTAATAAGATGCTTTGTAGCACTCGTTCAATTGGAACACTCCTCGCTACACTCGTCGTGCCTCAAATTCACACGTGCTACAATAGACCCTCTACTTTTCTAAAACTGGATTTAAATGAAGCACAAACTTTTATAAAGAGTTTTTTGTGAAATCAGCCATAAAAGTTTCCCGTTTGTTGCAAACGTTTAAAAAATAAAACGAAATTTGATTTAAAATAGTATTAGTAATAATAATAATAATATTACCAAAGTTAATGGCATCAAGATTAATGACGACTTTATTGAGAAAATAAATACATTACACATTTTTAGATATTTCAAGAAAATCCCGCTGAATTTTACCCGAAAGCCGATAAATCATTTTTCTCATTTCTCTTAAAAGTGTTTTGACAAAACGAATTTTATTGATATTTATGAATTACGTCGTTTAGCCCTGAAGACATGATTTCCCAAAGAAACTCTTCAAAATTATGTAAGCGATTACGTATAAGTAATCTATACACAACGTTCTGCCCTCCAAGTAGGTTGTTATTTTTTTATTAGATTGCATGCATGAATTGTGATATAAGTCAAACTGTGTCATGCAAGAACTATGACATTTTTTTACAACTGCTTTATTGACATTGTTACAATTTTCTCTTAATGTAGATTGCACACTGTACGGTATACGCTCTGTCAACATTAAAATTATTACTACACTTCTTAGGAAGTATTTGAAACATATTTTTTGTTTATTTTTAACTTCCCAAATATTGGTACCGTAAAATAGGGTGGCGGCTTCGAACTGAAATTTCTACTTGAAGACTGAATAAGTCTAGCTATACGTTTACCTTCTCTCGTCTAAAAGACGAAAGAAGTATTATGATCACGAAAAAATCACCTTCCGAGGTTTCTTCAGATCTTCACGTTTCGGGGTCCCTAGATGAGGAAAACCAGGTTTTCTCAATCCGTCTTTTTGTCTGTCTGTCTGTCTGTTGGCGGTATAACTTAAAAAATGTTACACCTTATATGTATACCTGGTATAAAACCGAGAGAATTTCGGAGAAATATATACAGGGCGAGCAAGTTAAAAAATAAAATTTTGTTTATATTTGCTTTACCTGAAAGAGTGTAATAATTTGCACATAGCTCAGGCTTTACCCTTGGCGAAAATGAGACCTAACAGATACAGGGTAAATATAAATTGGATAGAATACCATGGTGTTTTGTAACGCAGCAGAAACTCATCCACTTCGAGTACACCCGCGGCTCAGTTATTTTAGTGGCGGAGTGCGGAGTGAATAAAAAGAACATTAATCGCCATAGTGTAGCCTAAATTATGTTTATTTTAATTTTATTTTTTTTAATAATAGTAATTTATTTGTTAAGTGTTTTAGAAGACGTTTTATCCACGAAAAACTTTTTTTCTACGACCACCACTAAAAGTAGGTTTTTTTGCGCTAGCTTTTTTTACTAAAAGTGACGTTTTATAATTTACCGTGTTTAAAATGAGATCAGCTGTTTTATTCTTAGCACATGTGTTATAAAGTGAAGTGAGTTTATAAAACTACAATTTTGAACTGGAAGTGAGGTTGTAAAGTTATTCTAGTTACTTCTTGCGTTAGAGGTAAAGTGTTTTTTAAATAATTAAAGCATTATGTAATGAATACAGTCAGATGTGTACTATTATAATTACCTTTGATAACTGACTTTGACAGTACTGGCTCAACAAACATTCACCTTCGCGTCAAGGCCATCTCTTAATTATGACATAAATTATAACTTTCATAAATGCAAACCTTTGTTAAATCGACATTTATGGATTAATAACAGAAAATTTAAGGTCGTAGAAAAAATATTGTATGCAAACTCGTGCTAAAAGTGTTATTGCACTCGACATGTTCATGTCTCGTGCATAAATATCAACTTTTAGCACTTGTTGCATAAATAGCTATTAAATGCGGGAACAAACTTGGAGCATTTAATTTTCGTGAGTGGATAAAGCGCAACTAAAACACAAATGCAATATAACTTTTTATCCAACAACTAAATAGATACCTAAAAAATTTGGTGTGATTCACGCACGCTACTTCCTTTTACAGTCATCTTATAATTACCAAACATTTGATTTTAGTTTTTAAGCATTTGTAAAAAAATTTCAAAAGTTACAAATTCTACAGAAACCGCGCGAAATAGAGCGTTAGTTGAAGAGACAAATTTTCTCTAAAGTGTTAAGCTGAATTCAAAAATGTAATAATATACCAGGTGTTCTGTTTAAAATAGGAGTTTATAAAAAAAAGGCTATGTCAAATTCGAGGTTAGCAGGTTAGGTTCTGCGTCAGTCTGTGTCAAAACTGATGAAAAACCTAACCTACTAACCTCGAATTTGACATAGACTTACAGTGTCACCAACAACACACTTCAGTAGTGCCAAACGTAAAGCGAATCGCCGTTGCTAGGCATAAAAGTGTTGCTAATAATGAAAATACAACATTTCTTATCGATTTTGAATGAAGAAATGTAGTACGTTTCCAAATTAAATGCGATAAAATATTTTTTTTTGGGTTCAAGGAACTCTAAAACGCGAGGATCTGTTGAAAACTCAATTTCGAATTTTTGGGGCGAATCTAATACTTCCTTTATTGTAAACGGAAGTAAAAACATAAATTTTGTATTGACAGCCGAGAAAAGTGACAATTTGTTATACGTTTGGTAGTACTGAAGTCTATTGTCACTCTATGTCAAATTCGAGGGTAGTAAGTTAGGTTTTTGTTTTTGACATAGCTCGACAGTGTTACTAACAGTGACATGGTTTTTATTTCAATAGTCGATAAAGGGCCGCTTTAGGAGGGATTGAATAAAATTAATATCAGTTTTGGTGCAATCATTACTCCATACTTTATTATCACTCTGTATAACAGTTTTTTAAGCGTCACTTATAAAATAAAGTGATTTACGTACACCTCTTCTTCTTCTTTTTCTTCTTCTTCGTTCTTATATGGTTTCCCATATAGGTAGGCATAAACTGCCTGTATTTCCCTGTTAAGCCTCTTCTGAAGTCGACGTCCAGCATTCCCGCCATCGTTTTGCTGGTCTTCCTTGTGTTCGTTTGCCCACTGGTTTGTTGTTTTTGGCAATCTTGGCTAACCTGTTATTATCCATCCTTTGTATATGATTGTTCCATTGCTTTCTTCGGTGTCGTACCAGTTTGGCTATGTCCTGTATATTGCTTATTTCTCGTAATTCCTCCTTTCTAACTCTATCATAGAGTGTTTTACCTTGTATGGTTCTAATCGCCTTCATTTCTGCTGTGCTCATCATCTGTATTGTTTATGATGTTATCTGCTCTGGTTTCTAAGGCGTACGTCGGGATAGGTCTTATAATTGTTTTATATATTCTAGTCTTACCGTTGCAGTTGAGATATTTATTTCTCCACACTGTGTCTTTCATACATTCTGAAATGCGGGTGGATTTCATTGTTTGATTTTGTGTATATTGAAAAGGTTGTACCCATCTTTACAAAGCCTTCTTAAACCTTAATTTCAATCTTTTTGTAGAAGTTTTAGTGAGTATGTAATTCTGGTCGTTTTATAATAAAATCAAATACTGCGTTTTTGACTGTAATTATAAATACACATTTGACAGGTTACCATCACCCAGTGTTCCCAATTTTTCGCTGATGGGCGACATCGCCGTCGATGCAGTTACCATTGCGGTGGTGTCCTACGCAATGAGTTTGTCCATGGCACTCATTTTTGCCCAGAAGCTCAACTACGAAGTGGATGCTAACCAAGAGCTGCTGGCTCAGGTAATTATTTAACAATAAACGTGCCACATCAAAATATTATTTACGTTATCATATTTTTAGGGAGCAGGGAACATATTCGGCTCATTTTTCGCCTGCATGCCATTCTGCGCCTCGATATCGCGCTCGCTCATTCAACAGACAGTAGGCGGCAAGACACAGATGACGTCAATAGTTTCCTGTGGCATTCTAGTACTAGTTTTGGTTTGGATCGGCCCCCTGTTTGAGCCGCTGCCAAAGGTAATAAATCAAGAAACTAATTGAAAATTAATGAAATTGGTTCCAATGGAATTAAACTAGAACGGGAGTTATTTTTAGCAACTAAAACTTTAATTGAACGTTTCAGTAGCCCTTCAAGTCGAGGTGATTTATGCCGCTGTAAAACTGTTCACCTTTATCCCATATAGGACTAGTATAGGAAGTTAACCCGCATTCCTATGCATTGAAAGGGTAAAAAATAGTCTTATTTGAATCTAATCAAGGACGGTTCCAGTAGTTTAGTTGTACTTCAGTTTTCTTTATCTAATGGTACTCTAGAAATCAGTGGACACAGAATATATCTTTGCCCCAATCTTGATTTTATTTCAAACGTTTCTGTTTATTCGGGTCTTATTCGAACAACATTTTCATCCAGTTAGTAAGTTGCCTTGCCCATCTTTAACATAACATAGCAATGAGGTATTTCCTATTATGAGCTATTTCAACATATTAATGAAGAGCATCCGGTTTTAACAGAGTTACGTTTTTTGTTTTTGCAAAAAATCCTTTACTTTCTTTATTTCTTCTAACCCTATTTTCAAGCTATTTTTTCCCTTTACTACTGCACCTATTTCTATATTCTACACCAGATTTTCTCTTATTATTTCCACACATCAACAAAACCCGACATGCAGTCTCTCAAACTTATATCAATTTCTTCTCCATTTTTCTTATGTACCATCTCCCATTTTCTCCAATAAACTTATCTTTGTTATCGTTTCTTCCGTAATTACTAAGACCATATGCATTTTTGATATCTTGTTTCCAATTAGCTGTAATTATTTTTTATAAACAAAAAACCAATTCTGGAACTATGTCGCCTACCATTTAGAAGTGGAGGTGTCTTGGTGGTAAAGTCTCTAGTTCTAAGCTTCTAAGCCAGATGTACCTTCGGTTTAAACCACATCATCTTCAAGCGCAACAAAAATCTTATGTCGATTTCACTGTGATGCCTTAAATCAGCTTCGGCAACAATGAAGCTTAACTCTTAAACCTGCTTCCAACAAGGATGTCAACGACGACTACTATGCTTATTCTTTGTCAAGTCCTCAAGCTTTCATTTACGTAACTGTGTAATAATGTATATAATTTTGATAGTTTTGCAGCGCATTGTGCTTTCTTTTCGAACCATTTCACTTGTTTAGAAACTAGGAATATCCCTGGCGTGGACCAAAAGGGACAATCTCTTATCTTCTCAGTGCACACCAACTTAAGTTAATATGCTGAACTAACAAACTTTGAAAGACTGAACCATTCCAATAGAATCTAGATATCTAGATATTTAGTATATTTAAGAGAATTTTTATAAATTCTAGAGTGTACTGGCAAGCGTAATAGTAGTAGCCCTAAAGGGAATGCTGTTCCAAGTAACAGAAATCAGACGATTTTGGAAATTGAGCAAACTAGACGCGATGGTGTGGCTCGTTACATTCCTAACCGTAGTGTTTGTAAGTATCGATATAGGCCTCTTCGTGGGACTCCTGTCGTCCCTAGCCACAATTGTGTTTTTGGGCTTCAAGCCCTACACTTGTCTGCTTGGATCGGTGCCTCACACAGACATCTACTTGGATGTAGAGAGATACAAAATGGTAACTTTCATGTTTACGGCTTTTCAAAGTGCTAAATTCTAACAAATGCAGGCTGTTCAGCTGCAAGGCATCAAGATTTTCCACTACCAGGGGGGAATCAACTTCGCCTCCAGAAACATATTCAAGTCGGCGCTGTGCCGCCTCGTGGGGATTGAGCCGCAGAAGGAGCTGATTTTGCGAAGAAAGGTGGCGAAAATGGAAGCGGATGTAATAAAAATTGTATTTATCACAATGTTGGGTTTTGTTTTAATAGGTAAGTTTCAGGAGGAACTGACTGCCACTAATGCTTCGATACAGAAGTTAAGCAATAAGCTGGAAAATCTAAGAATGAAGACTACTACTGATTTGAAATGCTTAGTGCTGGACTTCTCTGCTGTGAGTTACATCGACCCCTCTGGAATATCTACTCTTAGAATAATTGCGGAGGATTTCCACAGGATCGACATTCCTGTTTATGTAGCTGGATGTTCTGGTATTTAAGCCGAGTGTGAGGTTATTATTGGATAAAGTTTTGGTTTTCAGGGCCTGTTTATGAAACGATGGAAGAGTGCGGCTTGCTCAAAGACAATAAGAATATAATAAGGAATTTTCCAACGATACATGATGCCGTGGGATGTGCTTCGACGGTGTTTAATGTACACATGTATAATTCTATTAGTATACTTACCAAATGATATTGATACTGTTTAGGCATTCCTTATTAGAATAATTTATTTTGTTAATAAATTAATTTTAGGTAAAACGTTTAGTGATTTTGATTTCGCTACTTAATTTTGTGATTTTGTCATGAACAGACGAATTATTATATCAGAATAGTCAAGAGAGTGAAATCAGATGAAAGTATTCCTGGAATTTTCCTGGAACTTAAAGTTATTTGGTATCTTTCTTACTTTTCCTTTGCTTTGTTCGAGTCGACTTAGAGATGGACCTTTTAACGTTCCTAACTTTCATACTTAGAATGTATTACTATGATATTTGCTTATACATTAAATATTTTTGCAATTAAAGGCAATGAGTAACTAACGAAGTTCATTTGCCAAAAGATAACCAACAAACAGATTTCCTTGCCGTAGATTTATCTATCATTTGTAAATAAGTAATCAAATTGAAACCATAAGTATGTTTAAAGGTTAGACTTAGGAGTCTCTTCTTAATAATAAGCAATCAACTCATAGCTTTAGGATAAAGCAAGCTGCATCCCACATAATATTAATTGCGAAGAAATTTTTTGGTTTCCAGCAAAATATGAGGTTATGCTTGGCAATACCAAGCTAAAATATACTTGAGAATCCAATTTTTGCCCCGCAAAGAGAACAAACATTTTGTGAGATAGACAGAGTTGGTCCGAGGTCTGCTGGAGGTAGAGATCGCCGACAACTCAAAGTTGGACACAACTGTGGAAGTTGAGGACAAGAACCAGGCTGTGTGTCTATAATTGGAAGCCTACAAACACAGAAAATTGTGCACTCCACACATTAGAGGTACGAGTTCACATACCTGAAAAGTTGGAGCCGTGACGAGTCAGATCAGGCAGTGAATAAGCTATATGAAGGGGCCAACACAAGTTACAGGTCAGAGACATGTTTGAAGAAGGTGTTTATGGACATTCTCAAGGCCTTCATGCACTGACAGATCAATTGTACTCCTTCATTTCAGGCGAAGAGTGCAAATAGCAGTATCACATTTGACAATGGTACAGAATTCCGTGGAAAAAATTACTTCCTTGAAGATAGCACTCACACAGATGTAGCAAGGGTATGGATTTACTTTTCCAGCAATACATCTGACTTTTAGTGTAAAGCTAAAACGGTTGACGTGACACAATTGTGGACAGTTGTGAAATTGGGGACATTTATACTTCGAAATGCGGAAACACGGTGGTGCAAGTAGTTTCAAGTTTAGATTTACGAACTTTGTGTGATTAAGTAATGTATTTTTTTCAAAGTATCTATAGGCAATTGTTCATAAAATTTCCAAAATAAATTCTGAAGTATAAAGGGCGTCTATTATTTAGTAAGTTAAATAATTAATTTTGAATTACGTGCACCATAGCAAGCAATTTATCACGGCATAATTTTATAGGACGCCTAAAACGTGAATCAATTAACGAATAACATTGCAATATAGGTTGTCGTGTTATTCGCCCAGATTATTTAGTTTTGGTTGATAAAAAAACGAATGCTATCTCATTAATGCACCACGTCTTGAGCGACAAATAACGCTTACCTATTTATTTTTACTAGTTATATTACAAAAATGGCTAGGTTATGCAACCCTTTTTACCAATATAGCTTGTGACTCAATGATTAGAACGAATTCTTGCTCAGAGTTCAATAAAATTCAATTAAATAAATTGTTTGACGTTTACTACATAGGCAACTATTTCTCTTTCATATCGTGGCTTTCCAGAGATTTTTTATGTGATCAAAGTAAATACACTTCTTATATTCTGATGAAATTTTAGTGTTAAGTTGACCTGTACATTGGTATGGCAACAAACATTTAACAACTCGTAAGCTAACTACAGTAAAAATTTCAAAGAGTAAAAAAAGCCCGCTGCCGTTACGGCACCGGTGTCATCACGCGGTAGCTGAACTCTTTGCATTAAAGGAAGATTAATTTCATGAACTTCCTTAAGACCGCCTCCCTTAGAACCACGATTTTGCTGCTGGGTGCCCTTCCAGGAAAGGTATTGTGATGTGGACGAGATGCAACTCATTAGCAAAGCTGCTACGCACTCCTAATAAAGTAAGCACTTTTGTTAATTAGTAAAGTTTACCCCCGTAAAATAAAACAACCACTTTGGTAACAAATCTTTAATGTGAAATTCATGTCAAGTGAACTTTATTTACATGTTTAAAACATAAGACCAAAAAAAATAAAGAAAAAGACACGCTAAGTTAATGACAAGAGGAATGACCCTTCAAAAAAGCTTTCACACCTCTCCAAAGTTTAACGCCCTAAAAAAAACGTAATTTGTTTGAATAAACCCTTAATTGGTTTAAATTAAGTCAGACTTTTTGTAATTGGTCAAACTAGATAGTGTCACCTGTTTTAACAACAAAGGGGGGAAACACATTATAAAGCTCGCCGTTTTAAAAACGCGGGAGAGTCACAATTTGATTAATGTTACACCTACATGTTTAAATTACGTAAAATTTATATGCACCTTAAGTAGCTTCTGCATACATTATTGTTTTTCAATTCCTGGCTAGCTTTTGTTGCAGAAGTGTACAATTATGCTCATAACCAAGTTCGGATTGCTGCTTAAGCCCTAGCAATCTTGGATTTCGCCTGCTCTTACTTCAAATTATGGTGCACCTGTGCCGGACGATGCCACCGCCTCGAAAATGTGTTACGTGCAGTGTTCAGGGGTTTTTACTCCGCCAGTGCTTTAAAAACGTGCTCCAGGTGTTTTGAGTTCGTCAGTGGCTTAAATACGTTCTTTAGATAATCTTCCAGTGTGTTGTGCTCACAGGAAGTCAAAAATACAGCTCGAACAGTGTCGTATGCCCTGATTCACTAGTTCGTAACTCGAAAACACACGCACTATCACAAACTGGACTCCTTTGCCATTTTAAAAAGCATATAAACCTTTCTAACTCGAATGTCCGTTGTTATTTTAAGCTCTATTTAAGACTACAGCTTACTGATGCTTGTTAGTAATAATTTTTCATCTTAAATTAATTTAAGTTGCCTTAACCGTTTGGATCAAAAGGTTGTAAAATAATTTGTAGCCTGATGAATCATAGCAACATATATCTTTTTTTCTTTTGACTTCAAAAGATAGGTATTTTCAATTAAAAGTGTCCTTGTTAATCAATATTGTAATATTTTGTTTCCATTTTTATTAATCCTTGTTTTCAATATTATCCTGTACTTCATATTACTTTTATGCATTACCTTTAACATTCACGTAATTGTATGCCTATAACTTTATAGCATGCTTAGTTTCGAATTCAAATTATATCAATTGCTATATTAATAACATGTATCCAGTACGTTGCTTTATATTTCTGCCTGATATCCTACGCTTGCTAAACTGTACAAAATAATTGACGGCAAGTAATCAAGCAGAAAGTGAATACAGCTAGTTACAGTGGGACACAGGCTCGGATCTATTGCAGAAGCGTAGGTCTTTCTGTCTTATTCGAGTTCGGGATGGAAATCGATAGTATTCTCACTTAAGTCTTAACCCATAAAAAATGGTCTAGGTGTAGAAATCTAGTTGACATATGGACCACTGCAAACTCTACTTGCATCCACATACTAATATTTAATTCACTCGTAAATTCACAGGCAAATACGTAATACTAATAAAAATTCCTATTGAATACAGGAGGCAATAGGGAAAATATTCGACTGCAGCTAGGAGTCACTGCTATTCATTTTGGTAATATACGGGCTTTTACGGCAACGTTACGGTTAGAAACTGTGATATATAAAAACTATTAGGTTTGTTACAATTCGACTCGGGCCTCCCTGATAAGGAAAAGCTCAAAATTAGTATCTGTGAAGTGAATACTCCAATAACACAGATATATAAGTAATACCAGATTTAAATCTAATTATATAGGTATATATGTAAGCTCTAGCTACTATGAGCAAACGCTAGAAACGTGTACAACTCACAAGCTCTGCGGATGCTATTAAGACAGTAAGTATCGTATGAGAAAAAAGAAAGTTCATCAAGGGTGCCTTTGGAATTTTAAAGTCATTTGTATTGTTACACCAGAAAATGCGAAGCTGTTATTTAACATTTGCTACAAGGTGAGGATCTTCTTCTTCTTCTGCAGCCTTTGGACATATTTCTGTTGTGCTTATTACAAAAAGTCGATCACGGGTATGATCACGTTGTGATATTAGCTGCTGTCTACCACTCTCTATAACATATCAGTGACAAGGATTAGGTATAATTTTCTGAGAATATAATTCATGTATCATGTGACGCTATTTCAACCAATGAGGTGCCTGCAAATGCCCAGTTACCCATTCTCACAGCGGTAGTAATTTATTTTCGTAATTGTTTTTAGGTTGCCATGAAAATAAAATTAATACCCAATAGGTTGCCACTCAATATATTCTCTTTCCAAATATAATTCGTGTAATGATTAATGATCGATGATTTTTTACTAGTTAAAACCGGAATAGCAAATTTAACTCGAGCTACGCACTCGTTAAATTCATCGATATTAATAATTCCACTTGTTATATTACAACTGAGAATATAATGCACATGACTTCTAAATTCAAGAGCATCTTTGATAAACTTTTTATTTACTCATACTAGAGTGTAATATACGGAATGCAGGACCAGCAATACCGGGATGAAGACAAAGCGAGTCTGCAGCGAGGATCAGCGAGCTCCAGCTTCCCTATAATGCGGCGAACGGCTGTTATTGTTTTAATTAATTTTGCCACAATGTCAGGTAGGTAACGTAGAACCAAGGCTCGTGGAGATACCAAGTGATTAGATCGGGCAAGTCGGATAAATATGTTCACTCAACTCAACTTTTAGTAACTAAAATAAAATTGAATATAAAACTGGCAACTTCTTAGGCGGACTGTGTGCTCATGGGGACCAAAACGCCTAGCTGGGTTGTAACTTTGATTGCTGTATAGCAACTTAAGTGAATCGCCGTAAAGTTCGCTCAGATTTCTTCTGAACCGTTGACGTTGCGGCTACAGTAAGTGGAAGCAAACAGTTCCCAAATCTTTTGAAACTATTAGCTTCAGGCTGTAAGCAAATCAGTTTAATGGCGGTAAAATTCTTACTCAACATTTTCTTCTTCTTCTTCTTCTTCTTCCTCCTTTATTTAGACAAGCGCCTGTTTTTCGTTAACGTTAGCCTTGTTCATGATTAGTCAGGGTGTTTCCACCAATGTTGAGATCCAGCTCTGTTTCCATCGTTTAGGTCAGGGCTGTCCAACTTCAAGGGACTCAAGGGCCACTGTAAAAAATTTGAAGGTTATGAGGGCCGCATCATAAAATGTGTCGTATGCGACTTTGTGAGTGATTTGTAATAAATATAAAACGTCTATATTTCAATACTAATTTTTATTTATTCAAGAAGCTTAGGTTACATTACAAAAAGCGTTGAAACATAAAAGATATATACAGGGTGTTTCCTGAGGTAACCGAAAAACTTACACCATATGTTCACTTTAGGTTAATTCCTTTCCGTTCTTAAGATACCGACAAAAGAAAAAAATTACATCATTTAATGTAAATTTACGTATAGAGATGTGACGTTTCATCCCCTTACTAAGGGCGTCAAAGATTTACCCCTTGGGTTAAGCTCAAATCGGGGAAATACATTCACTCAAATATATATTCGATTAGGTAAAACACCAGATAATTACCAAAACAAGTATAATGTTTTTAGCTAGTTACAATGATTAATCAAAAATAACTCTGAGTTGTACATTATTTAAAATGAACATGTTCTTCTGGAACGGTGTCTGGTTTCGTGAGTCGAGCTGCAACCCAATGCACCGGCGAGTGTTACGGGTCCCTATTGGTAGTCCGCCGGTACGCATGCCGATTCTTCGGGAAATGGGCTGAGTAGGTCTTTTGTTCCTGCAAACTGGACCTTCCACTCAGCAGTGATTTTAAGCTGTAATTTTCCAGTGAATTTAGCGATTTTAAGGGTTACCCGGTGGGAGGGGGGGAGCGTTAGTGCCTAAATCCAACCAGATGTTGCTGATACCTTACGACAGATAGGCGTTGTTCTTGGAGCGAACGCGGTGTCAAATCCTGCAGATGGAATTTATTCTCCTTGAGCCGGGAAATAATGTTGACATTCCCCCGGCAGGGAATTTGCGGGCTGCGGAATCGAACGTCAAAGTCCATGAATTCGCCTTCTAATGACCAAAAAGGTGAGTTTATAAAGGGCGGCTACAGGACTCTAGCCGTTCACAAGCGGGGTAGAGGCTGCGATTCCTAGATTCCTACAGGTGACAGGTTTAATTATTAGTAAAATGAGGTTATTAGGAGTATTTCACCTCTCGGGGCGCCGGGATTTGCGTTTAAAAATTAGGCGGTCGAAAATGGCTTTTAAGCAGTTAGCCCTGCAAGACAGTACAGCGTATTAAGACAAGGTTAAAGCCTCAGGAATTCGATTTTCCAAGAAAGTTCAACAATCAAGGTAAAATCGAATACTAGCGGTCTTGCTCTTGCGGAAAATGAACTTCTCGGGCTGACAGTACAACACATCATCTCCCTTGAAGCCTGGTCTCCTAAGGGTTGGAGGCCTACTCCGTTAGATAGTTCAGCGTGTCAGATCGGAGGGCCCCAGTAGAAAAGGAGAGAACAGGATCAGAACTGGTAGACTCAAGGGAAAATTTTCTCAAGTTACTGGAACTGGCAGTGCAATCTTCTTTTATACCTTTTCTGCCGCGTTATCGGGGTACTTACACTAGCTTCCACTGGAGAGGGAACGACGCGATCATTCATACTTTGCGGCTAGAATTTCTTATCGCCAGTTCACGCGTAGAATTGATGCAGCGCTTGATTAGGCGGTGTATCAAATTTAAATACATTTTATGTATAATAAAAATTTTATACAGAAGCAAGCGTTACAGAGATAAGTAAGTAAGATTAAATGACATTTGTTGATAAGTAAGAACTTTCAAAGTAATCATTAGTTAACAGCAATTAACAACGAGAAGAACTAAACACTACTAAACAACAATCAAAAACAGGTGTCTGATCGCTACAGCACCATTCGCGTGGCAACTGCCAGACTGAGACAACGGACAAGACAAGCCTTACATCGGTAGTGGGCTGGACTGTTTCCTAACACAATGTTAAATGATACAGTGAAAATTCGTTTACTAATGATATATTTTTGTACATATTTTAAATTGTTTTCAATTATTTATAATGTATATTCTAGATTCATGTTTCCTGAAACTATAGTATCTATCGATCCGCGGGCCGCAAAAATATCTTGGAGGGCCGCATGCGGCCCGCGGGCCACATGTTGGACAGCCCTGGTTTAGGTGGTCGTCCTATTTTTTTGCCATGTGGGGTGTTGTCTCTAGCTATTTTTGGTAATCGATCAAGGTCCATTCTGTCCACATGAGCGTTCCACTCCTTCCTTATATTTTTTATAAATTCTGTGTGTTGCATGGTTGGCGTATTTTACGACTTGGAACTCTATCTCTTAATGTTTTTCCAGCTATTGTTCTTCTTCTTAGTGCTCTAATTTCTGTTGTTTCTAGTTGTTGTCTTGTTCTACTGGTGTCGGCTCGAGTTTCCGCTGCATATGTGAGTATCTACCTCACGGCACCCTTATATATTTTTGTTTTGTTTGCTATGCAAATGTACTTATTTCTCAACGTTTTCGGAGTGTCATTTCTGACGAGCAGGAAACGAGTGCAGTGACTTTATAGAGACAGTGTGGTCAATTTTAGTCATCTTTCTGATTGGCTGTTCAGATATCCGCTATTTTGAGGCGTTCACGAAATTACACATAGTCACACAAAATTGCTTCTAAGTCCTTTATTACTGAAAGTAGCCCAATATGAAGTGGAATGAAATAATCTTTATAAAATTCTCTAGTCTTTTGTATAAGCGAATGCTGAATTTTCGTTTGGGTAAGTAAATGTCAACGAGTTAAAGTAAAATCCTTTTTGCGAAAATTGCGTATTAGCCCAAATCAAAAGCTGTAATATACTATATAGATGCCTTAATGCTCAATATTATTGCATCAAATTAAAGACAAGTTATAGGCTATGTAACACTAAATATTATATTCCTCCAAATATAGCTGTTTGATTATGAATATCAAAAAAATCAATTTTTGTTGAGCTTTTGTACGTAGTTTCTGTGTAGACCAACGCAAACTGTCAATTCTTGTTTTCTATGTACAAAAACAATAAAGAAGATAATAAAGGACACATTGTAACACTCTGCCCTTCTGTTAATAAGGGTTAATGAATTAATTAATCACCATCGGGTAACTCTCTTAGTCGGAGTTAATTTGGTTCAGTCAGATATACACTTTGAGACCAGCAAACAAACACCAGGATAATTTTAGACAGTTTAATTATATTGTAATGTATTTACAAACATCGGCATTATTCATTAGAACAAAATAAAATGTATTTTACAATAAATTGAGCAGTTATAAAAGACGTCCTGTTGCGAACACCTAGCGTCTCGGTAACCCCTCTTGCATCCGTGCGTTGATGGCTCGGCAGTTCGAGTCTTCGAAAAAAATCGACGAGACGCCACTGGTCAGAAAGTCGGTCCTCTGAAGTTTGTTCCCAGCGGTGCCAATTTTCAAGCTTGAATCTCGGGGTCGGTGTCAAAGGCAAGTGTAATTGTAAATATAGCTTAATTCTGCTATGTCAGGATTTATGACTTACGACACCGGGTCGTGCGGGACGTTTGGCAAGTCCCCGGTGACTTGGGTGTTGTGTTTGTGCTGGATGCAATAGAATGGGAAGTCGACGGTAAATTCCACCTGGGGCTCGGCTTCGTGTCTTGAGCGGACGTCAGAAAAACGTCGTCACGGTGCTTGCCCTTCGGAGATGCGGTGGGAACTTGTTTGAACGATGAGCAAATCTCTGTAGTCAACAACTATTAAAAGCAAACTTAAACGGCCTTTAAAATTGGGGACGTGCCGGGCCACAATAATATGAAATGTGATACGGTCGTGTCGGAAATATTTACGCTATTTGACACAGGAAACACTTAGGACGCTGCATTCTAAAGTGTAAAGGTAAATTTCTTCTAATCGATCTGGAGAGGATCAGGGTTTAGGAAATGGGGACCTCTCAGGGAGTTATCTGGGAGAAATCTCGGGAATGAATGCGAATGAATGCCTCGTTGAACGGTCGTGAAGCAGTTTTTATGGGCCCCTCTTCGTGCTTCGTGCATCTAGCAACCACTTCGGACATTCTAAGTAGGGAGCAGCTCATACGTAGAGCGGGGATCTCTCGATGACGTACTTGGCCGCGCGGGCCAAAAATTCAAACTCGTAACGTAACGTAGAAATCGGTAGGGGAGAACGCGCGAATTAATTTTAATTCAGATAAAACGCGTTCCCGCTGGGCGAAACGTTACAACATTGACTTATATTCTGATATTAGGTTGGTCGTTAACGAGAATTTTTAATCGCTGGCAGCGATTCTTTGTTTCACATCGTTTCTTGCCGTTTAATTCTGTTTAAGTAATACTATTGACATTCTTGTAAAATTAATGTTACACTGCATAGTTGACAACCTCACATTGCACAAATTTTCTCGATCGTGGGTATACACCGCTCTGTAAAGCATCTCGGAACTTCACATATGTCCAGTCCGTATAAAATGTCATAATTTAGCAGGGTTACGTTTGTCTTACAATTCAGCAAGCCGTGCACAGAACAATATCTAAGGGCGTGGCTGGTCGTAGCAAAGACAACTCATGATGGCTGCCTTTTTAAAACTTGACCACACTGTCCTTATATAGCCACTATAGAAGCGAGATTAAGAAGACGCCATCTTTGTGGCCTAGACTGGACGATAGACGCGTTTTAGTCGACCGCTGCCGGGCCGTAAAAAGACGCTTTCCTGGGCCGGCTTAACTAGGCGAGCGCTGCTAAAGTCCTTTGCGGGCTTTGCAGCTTGAATAAATTTACAAATTGCTGGAGCGGCCGGGATTTGACTCAAATCCACGTTTTGTGCCGAATTATTACGAGCTACAGCTCGGGCATTTTTAGCGACGTAAATCGCTATGTATTTGAAAAACGGGCTAGGAAATATTCGGTTATTGGGGATGGGGGGATTTTAGAGGTGGAGCCCAGGCTCCTTTAGCGAGTTCTCGGTGAATAATTTACAGTTTGCTAAAGCTGCCGAAGTCGACGCAAATTCTTTGTGCCTAATTATTTTGAGCTACAGCTCGGGCGTTGTTAACAACATAAATCACTAGGTATTTAGTAAGTAAACTAGGAAATATTCTGTTATTAGGGGAAATCTTTGAGACTGTCACATAATAGATCCAGGCGCGTTGTGATTAGTTTCATTCCAAGTTCAGAGCGATTTGAAAGGGGAGTTTATCAGATAAGATCCCTGTACTGGGATATATTCTAGGCAGTTTGACTAACCTAGGTATTAAGGGAAATCTTCGAAGCTTGTCAGATGATTATTGCAGGCGCTCGGCAACCTCGAGGTTCGGTTTATCAGGTAGGATCTCTGGACTGGCAATTACCCTAATTAGTTCTATTTCTCAGAGAAGTTGGAGTCAGGAGTTATCATACACAAACTTGTTTCGCAGGATGAAATAGCTCAAGTAGGTGCCCTGAATGCTCGCTAGGTTGAATGTTGGCGCCTTCGGGTTTTGGATTGGCGGCGGCAACAGACTTAACATGATTAAGCGAGGTTAACGGCTGCTTGTGAGCCAGTAAACCCTCCAGGAAATGTCTCGAGTTACCCGCAATATATTGCTGTATGTTTGGTTGTCTACCCACATTTTGCACTTTTTGGTATTTTGAAAATCCTTGAGCTGCTTTAGGGAATCCTACTGGATTGAAAATAGATTTCTAGTTTGATTTCCGACAACCATTTCATGGCGCTGATCTTGTGAGATTGTTCTTCTGGTGATGTAGATGTGATCTGGAATTTTCACTTCATATGTATATTGTAATTCCGGAATTATTGTGACTGCTGATGATTAGTCTTAAGAAATTATATGTAAGATTGCTGAAATGACGCTGGATATACTAGGATAAAAATTTATTTCTTTGCAATCACTTACTCTTGGCTGATCTTCCACCTCTGATACGTCTCTGTCGTTCTGTTCTGGACATCGACTTCGCTGCTGTGCCATTTCAGTACTACCCTAGTGGTTTGTTAGTGCCACGGTTTGCATATGTCCCCCTCTGGTTTCTGTACAAGACCTGGAGCACCAACCTGTAGACGCTGTAGGCGCATGTAGCTGCTTGTGAGACTTGGCTGACACGGCTTCACCAATTGTGCAATAACGTGGGAAAAGCTTGCTCCACTCTACTTGGCACGTGTATTTAGATGGTATCTTCGCTGAATTCCCAAACCCGGAGCCCTGCATAACTTCTCCAGGGCCGATGCCTGCCATATTCCACCCAGGTACCCTCGGTTTATTGAGCTTTCATGTTTGACCTATCTGAGCACTCAAACTGTAAAATGCCAATTCGTATACTTTCGATTATGCTATAAGCGTTGCCGATGGTAGAAACAATTTAGGAATCTGTCGCCACGATGTATTCACTTTGAACGTTTGAGCTATGAGAATTAGTTTAGTTCCCTTAATTTGTGTTCTAGTGGCAGCTCTGTTCGCGGTATCTAGTAGCATTCAACAGGCCCAATACGTTCATAACTATCTACGCAAGGAAATACTGGATCAAATTAAAAACTCTTGTAAACGTTGAGAAAGCCAATTATAGTGTGTTGTATATCTTGAGCGAATGGTACCATCCGAGTGGTTTTTGCGATCTAATAATTTGGATCGTTAGTCGACTTTATCCACTATCGCTGATTTGTTTTATATGTCCCTTTGATAATTAGGTTACGTGTGGTCGTGACAAAATTGCGAGAAAAATCGTACAGCTTGTATTTTTACTCCATTTATTATACCAACCATGTAATTTTCACAATACTTAAAACTAGGTTAAACTTACAATTCTAGTAGGTGTACTACGCAAGACAAAAAAAAACAGCTCTTGATGGAGATTTTGGCATTATTTGATTAGCTTATATGAGGCTTGCAATAGTTACATTTACTATAACAATTTTCTTTCATAGCAACGTCTAAACAAGTTGATGATTGCAACTATACATATTAAGGCAGTCACATTTACAACAGACCATATTAACTGTCCCAGTTTTTTAGTTTCCATAGTTCATACTGCAAATAAATAGTTAGTTTGCGTAAATTTCTGGCGTTTTTCTTTATTTATTGAAAGTCTATGTGGTTTAGGAACTTACACTGACACCTATAGGTTTTCTGGTTTGGACCGTCTCAAACCAATTGCGCTTTCTGACACCCAATCCTGCTCAGGGACTAACTGGCAAAATTTGCTACATCACCAAAAAATTCCTGGACCAACGTGTTGTAATATAATGAAGCAATACCGATCATTTTATTTATTTCTTTTTGTGTACAGAAATTCACCGTGTAGCAAGTGGAAGAACAGAAGTGGGACCAAAGAATGCGGTTGCGCGCACTAGCGCATCGTTAGACCCTACATGGATTACCTGATGTGAAGGGGAAAACGGCTTTTGTGGCGCAGATGACGGCATGCAAATTCAAATATGTGTTTAGCACATTGTCATACAATCTGCAGGGAAGCAACCGTCACACCTGAAGATTCATATGTTGAAATGGACAGTGCCGGCTGCTCCTTAGGGGCGAAATGGCGCTAGCCCCCGAGCCGCCAATAGCCTATATAGCATTACAAAAAAACTATTCTATAACTGAAAATATATTTTATCATCTGCCTTACCTTTACAATGTAACATGGTTTAAGTAATGACATCCAGAAGCAGCTTTTCAATACCTCTTAAAACATGTAAAACGTAAAACAACATACGCGAAGTATGTCAATACATAAATTATGTGTCAACACACGTCCTCGCATCAATGCACGGAGCAGCAGACACCTGTTGAGGGCGATCGGAAATAAGGCCCAAACTCATATGGCAATTATGGGCGAAAACGCTGAATCAGCAAAATTTAGGTCAGCAGTTTCAATGTGATGGGAGGGCGAAATGCGTTGCAGCACCGCACGTAGTAAACTGGCAGGCTTATTTACAAACATATTTGAGCTCTAAGCACTATTTTGGCAATAAATTAGTTCTTATCAGTGTAACTGCTTTCAGAACAATAAGATGCAGAGTTAACTTTCACAAATCATACCTGATTCTACCCGCACCTGCGAAACTATGGAAGGTCCTCTAATTATTCAAATCATTTTATTTTTAACGTTTATTAATAGATATTCAAAAACTTAATAACCCTGAATCAGGCAAAAATGGAATAAAAGTGAAAAGGAACAAAGTTAAAATTTTATAAAAACGGGGTAGAAAGCCAGTTATTTATATTTTTTAACCATTTTAACGGCTCGATTCCTGTCACCTTTGCAGACAATAATATTATTGGTATTTTGACCATTATTCTGCTATGTATAAAGCTAAAATGTATATTTTATATTGTAATACTTAGGCTACAACGTATTAGGCACTTAAAACTTACGAGTTTTCGCGCGAGCTTGTGCGGGCAAACTAGATGATTGTAGTCGTTGCGGTAATAAACAAAAAAGTAAGCTGTGCACGCCGGAGAGACACGCGTGCCAACAAACAAGCGGTGCGTTACGTCCAAAGCTAAAGGACGTCACGCGAAGTAATAATGTGCCATTGAGAGTTTGGTGTAGGCCTGCGTAAAGAGAAATCGACGTCTCCTGACTCTGGAGCTGAAATACAGCCTCGAAAGCAGACGACTACCTGGGGATTAACACCGAGGGAGCTATAATTCTTCAGCACTCAAGGCCGGTCTGCAAGCTTCAACGGAGCAGCCGATCTTGAAAAGGTACGAGTTCATTTGGAGCAAATATAATGGAAGGTTAGGCCTATAAACAACTATACCAGCGAATTACTAAAAGATTGCAACAAATGACGCAATAACTTCACCGGGCAAATTACGCACCAGAAAACAGCGGCTACCTGCCGCGTCAGCGGGTCAGAACCAGACGTTACATCATTCTGTGGACGTATTGCCTCAGCTGATTTCAAGCTACTCGGGCCAGGGTTAGATTCACGCATTGCAGTTGGACTAATGGTTCAAACTCTTGGACTATACCAGACTAATATTAATAACCGTTATCCATTAACATTGTATATTCTTTTTGTATACTTGTAGGCATTGGTCTTTCTTATACATATTATATATCTTGTTATGTAAACTGTTTGGTTTTCATTTCTGGCAGTCTTTGCATGAATAATTACAGCATTATACGTGATCACGAGCAGGCCGGCCAGAGCAATATTGACGTTTTTTTTAGCCACATTGAGGTAAGAGCTGGTCTTGTTCTTTTATGACTGAGTAACTAGCAAACAAAGGGCACTATAAATTCATACGGCAGTAGAGTATAGGGCACGTGAAAAAGCCACATTACAAGCTCATGTACATTTTGTGGCTTGTTCGAGTTATTTTTGTTCTATGTATACGCTTCCTTATGGATTATTAAAATTAGAAATCATTGTTATATTTGGATTAAAAAATTGCGGGAATGTAGGTGAGCCATTAATTATTATGTTTTGCTTAGCAAATGTAAAAAGTTAAGAGCCCCTAAATACAATTATCACGAGCCGTCACTGGCAATGGGAGGATTTCTCTGGACCTGGGGGTCAAGCTGATTCCCGATGAAGTCGATTTGACGACGAAACAGCTGGAATTTGTCTTGGGCACAATTGATCGACTAAGATGGTCGCCTGGCCGACACAAATGTGAGAATTTTGACCTGTGCCATGATTGACCCACAAAGATGGCCACAGCGACGATAGATATGCTGGAATCTGGAGATAAAAGTAGACTCACGAAGTTGATCGCTAATTGGTCCAAAAATATACAGGGGCCATAGATTGAAGTTTTGTGAGAACGTGAGGAACAAACCCGAGTTTCCAGTCGATTGTTGACGGCAGATGACACAGAACTTTTCGGCAATTCGACACTTCCAACAAAATACGCAGTTTGAAGTTAATGTAAATACGGTCAAATTCCGGCTATAAAACCATGGAACATTTTTTAAACTTCCATTGCGTTTTCTAAAAGCTACGTAAAGCGAATCGCCCCTTCTAACACACGTCTGGCTTCCTTGTTTGCCAGCTACTTAATTCCACATCTCCGTGTTGCTGATGTGTACTTCATGCAATGGTTCCTCACTCACGCAACGAGTTCGTAAGCGTACGCAGGGCATTTGTCTTAACCCGGTTGACTCTTTTCTATCAGTTGGTCCTTATTTTTTAATTAAGATCGTTAATGACACCTGTTACATGAGCTTTGGGAAAAACTTATAATTCCCTTTGTGACATACTAGTAAAGCTAATACATATCATATAGTCAACTATGGAGAAACATGTTGCTAGAGGTTTTGTGAATTTGTTTGAAATTTCACATTTATTATTTGTCATTTGAGAAATGGCGTATAAACTAGAAATTCATCTACAACCTGGTTTGACAGCTGCCGTAACCGAATATAGCAAATATTCTTCGCGAGCAAAATATTTTAAAAAGTACTATACAGATTGTCTGTAGGTACTAGATACACACGGTAACTAGCCACAGAGACGGTTTGTTTGTCTTAAAATTTTAAACCGTTTCTGTGTCTAGTTACCGTGTGTACCTATTACAGTGTCTTCAGAAATGACCGAACGCTGATTAAGGACGTATGTAGGTAATCCATTTAACAGGAGTTGGTACTACTGTAAACATTTTAGTTTTCGTGGCAGTGGCGTCTGAGTGGGTACTGGGTGTAAACACTTTATTGTGTTACCATTTTACTAATTTCTCATTCAGTGAAAATAAATAACACTCAAATCAACCTAGCTTTTATGAAAATAGTTTTATTTATTCAAAATCATAAAATTTTACCTCGCAATGAATAAACTAAAGTAAATCGGCATAATCTTATAAATTTCTTATTATAAACATTTTATTGATACAAAATGTATTAAAGTGTAATCATGTATTCATGTAAAGTGGAAACTCCAATGTCAATCACATCAATTCAATGTTCAGTTAGTTTTTGGTCAAAATAGTCTATACTCGCCCGCCAGAGTGTGTGTATGGCAAAATACTGTCTTCGGGTGTTTATTTGTATTTGTGATATAAAGGGTGTTTTTTTAGAGGCGGAGAACTTTAAATTGAAATAAAATACAGAAAAATGTTTTTAATATCCATGAAATTGGATTTACTTGAAAGGTAATTTTATGGCATTTATGTTTGAATATGATTTCGGGCATGTGACCGCCTCGGCTGGCATGTACATGACGTAATCTGGAGATCCAATTTTCACACACTCTTCGCAGTAAATCAGTAAATCGCAATAACGCGTCGAATGTTGGCTTCCAAGTGCTCAATTGTTTCCGGTTTATCGACTTAGACATGCGGCTTTACATATCCTCAAAGAAAATTATCTAACGGCGTCAAATCGCACGAAAGAGGTGGCCAGTTAGCCAGTTAGCAGATCCATTTCGTGGATCCATTTCGTGGATCTGTTAACTGGTCACCTCGTTCGTGCGATTTGACGCCGTTAGATTACTTTATTTGAGGATATTTAAAGTCGGAAGTCTACGTCGATAAACCGGAAACAATTGAGCACTTGGAAGCCAACATTCGACGCGTTATTGCCGAAATACAGCCTGATTTACTGCGAAGAGTGTGTGAAAATTGGACCTCCAGATTACGTCATGTACACGCCAGCCGCGGCGGTCACATGCCCGAAATCATATTCAAACATAAATGCCATAAAATTATCTTTCAAATAAAGCCAATTTTATCGATATTAAAAATATTTTTCTGTGTTTTATTTCAATTTAAAGTTCTCCTCCTCTATAAAAAAACACCCTTTACTAGTTAACTTTGGAATTGTTGACGTTAGGTGTTTGAATTACATCATGTGGTTGATCATATAACCTCACATTTCATTCAATATTTGCTGCAAATAATACACAAAATTAGTAGTAACGGAAAGTTATTATTTTTATTATAACAAGTAACTTGACGTAAAAAATGTGCTCATTGCTATTGCTGGTAAAAGAGTTTACAAAAGTTTCGTGTTATGGTAGTTTCATGACAGTTAGAGATGTGCGTATAGAATACGCTACGCCGTACATAAACAATCACCACAGCTACCTAGAACACAAATTCAAATAAAGACCCGCCAGTTTTTAATTGCTGTAGTGCCAACAAAGAGACAGACAGATAGACAGACGGAATTGATAAAACATGTTTTTCAACATCCAGAGACCTTCAAACGTGAAGATCTGCAGAAATCTCGGAAGGTGATCTTTTCAAGTTACAATACTTCCTTCGCTTGAGGCTAAGTAAAAAAAATCTGGTGTGATACACGCACACAACTTACTTTTACAGTGATCTTATAATTAGCCAAAAATTTGATTTTAAATTTTTAAGCATTTGTCAAAAGTTTCAAAAATTACAAATTCTGCAAAAACGGTACAAAATAGAGCGTTAGTTGAAGAGATAATTTTTTTCTAGAATTTCAAGCTAAATTCAAAAATGTAATAATATACCGGGTGTTCTATTTAAAATAGGAGTTAATAAAAAAATAGAAGAAAAACCAAGAGAAACCCATTTTAGAAGTATTCAACTGGAAAATCACCTATCTCACATCAATACACATTCAAAATGTAATAAAAATGTGAAGTTTGAAAAAAATTGTTAGAGCCGTTTTTGAAAAAAATTGAAAAATCACAATAGTAAACACCTACTTCCGATTATGCGATTTTTTTTCTAAATCTTGCTGTCGCATCTACATAGTACACAAAACTTATATATGAAGTTTCAACGCCATACCTCTTTTCGTTTTTGAGATATTTTGTTCACAGACAGACACACAGACACATACACAGACAGACCAATGAAAAAAATATGTTTATTCGCAACCATATATGTAATGTTAACATTCCTGACCTCATTTGAGTGGGGGAAGTCGTACATTCCCGCACTTGAGCGGGAAGTGAGTGCGGGAAGTACATTCCCGACCGCTGGGTAGTTAGGGATACTGGGAATCTTGTTGATCCATTCATGCGCGTCGCAACCTGTCGTATCATAATATAATAATTTTTCCAATTATTGTTTAGAATAAAGTGGTTGCGAATAAAATAGTATACAAACCTCGACAAGAAGTTTCCTTAGTCTCGAGATAATAGCTGATTTCGACGCTTCGCGTCTCAATCAGCTAACTAATCTCTCGACAGTAATGAAACACTTCCCATCTCGGGCTGTAATATACTATTTTTAGGGTTCAGGGGACTCTAAAACGTGAAGATCTGTTGAAAACTCAATTTCGAATTTTTGGGGTGAATCCAATACTTCCTTTATTGTAAAAGGAAGTAATAGTCACCAGTCCCGCCTGATCTAATCTATCACAATTTTTCTTGTGGGCCTACCTATGGGTCGTGTATAATACGAAGCCAACAAACTACCTTAGAGTTGCAAAATTATATAAGCTATAAAGGAAGCTTGTAGAAATATTGTCAAGGGTAATACCACAAAAGGTGAAAATTTTTTGAAAATATTTTTCGTTCATATGCAAATTATTGTGTTCAAATTTTGCGAAACCAAAAGTGCGTTAAAAATTCCGCGAGACCGCAGTTCGAGTAGTATTTGAGCAGTTTTTGTAGAGAGAAATTTGCAATAATTTGCATGTTGTAGAAAAAAATTATTTTTTTTTACCTTGAGTGGTATTTGGAAAGATTATTCAACAATATGGGTATATAACCTTTACCGTGTTCGACAGCACACATTTTTAACGTTTTCCACTATTAATTCAATACTAGAGCTTCTAACACGATTATTATGGGTTTTTAGAATAACGACGATTTGCAAACTTCAGTTTGACGTTTTGGCGAAATGTCAGTCAAAGGCTACTCACTAAATTGAAATCATTGAAACCAATCGGGTTCGAGTGAAAACACTGCGACATTAGGTGTTTTCAAGGACAGTCAATTTTGATTGGCCGTTTTCATTGGTTCCTTCATTATAGTGTTGAATAATCATATACGATACCGCGAGCGGTCGACGAATTGCCGAAAATTTTTGTCAGTGTATGAGTGTTTATTGTTTCGATATAAATTGGTCGAGTGCGACAGCACGACACTAATTTTGAAGCAAAAACACGAATAAACACTTTGACAAAAATTTATGCAATTCGTCGGCTGCAAGCGACATTTGAAGGACTGTTTAACGAACAAAATTGACATTTCTTAGTAATTAATCAATTTTATCACGTCCTCTTTGAAAATAAAAATCTGTTGACGTGAAATAAATTGTTTGTAAAATTTGACATTGCTAATAACATATTTGATACATTTTACAGGAAGTTAAATATGTGTCACAGGAAGAGAAAAAATTGTCACATATAATATCATAAGAGCATTAATTCTTTCCGGAAATTTTTTCAGTGCGTTCCAACAACGTTGTATTAATTTGCTCGAGCGGGACGCGAGTGCAAATTAGGACGTTGTTGGAATGCACGAAAAATAATTTCCGGATATGAATTAATGCTCAAATGCAGATTCGGTAAGAAAATCGTAACGACACAAACCCTAAAAAGAAGTAATGTTTACCTACAAAAAATTTCCAAGAAATTTTATTGTTGTCTTGGTTACGGCTCGTGATCTAATTTTTCTATTGGTCATTAATGAGTGTCGTACGATTTTCAGTAGAAATATAACAAGTGCTTGAAAAATTTCCGGAAATATTTGGAAATATGTTCTGCAGCTATTTTTTCAATAAGTGCATGAGTGCATGCCAACTGAAAAAATCCCGACTCCGAAGGAGGAGGGATTTTTTCAGTTCGCATGCACGAATGCTTTTGTTGAAAAAAAATAGCTGCATAACATATTTCCAAATATTTCCATAGGGAATTTTTTTAAGCACGCGTTATATTTTGATAGAAAATATCACGAATGAAAAAACACAGTAAAGAAAACATTTTTATTAAAAAAATTACGAAACTAATATCTAAGTACTAATAGTTTACGGTTTTTTGTGATGACAGTGACATAAGTGGAAATTTTCCGGTAAATTTCCGATTATCAATTTTCGCCGTTACCATGGCAAATTTCTAACTAAATTTGCATAAGGGATATTGTCATTAAAATTCCGCTAGGGGAATTGTTGCACAATTTTACGCTGATTGGTGGCAAATGACATAAATACTAAATTATGATTGGTAAATAGTTAACTTGAAGGGGGTGAGTTGAATAGTCCTAGAAATTTTGCGAAATTTTATTAATGAATATGTTCTAATAATTCGTTCTGAACATTTAGAGATTCATATTGGCCGATGCATAATCGGACCATCCTACTAAATAAATTGTTTCTATTCGTACAACTACTTTTTTTTTGTTATACAGTATATAGATTATTAGTTATTGCCTACACATATACAGCAGAAAGAATCTAGATCAGATAAGATGGGAAATTGCACTAATCAAATTTGTTAACTCACAGCTATTCGTTTATCAATTAGGTTTTGTTTAAGACATTTTTACAGCTCGTATAATAACAGGTGAGTTTTAGTGCTCTCTTACTCGTTCTGGGCCACCATGAAATCCCCGAAAGGTAGATTTTCAGATAAGTATTCCTCACATAAAAAATTCTAATCGAGTTAGCAATACCTATGAGAATAATAGATGTGTCCTTGACATTCAGTTGCACTCGAAGGTTATAAATACGCGCTAACTCTAGTATGAAAGCAACGACGACTTAACATTTAATTAGATTTAATAACGGTCTTATTTAAAAAATAACTTATGCAAATAAAAACTCGCATGTAAACAACGTAATGTAAGACAATCCACTTGTTTCGTAAGCTATTTTTTTAACAAGTATTATGTCTTGGTAAACAATTACCATTTCCAGGAAGCCTTCGTCCGTGGCATGTGTTGAAATATTTTTAAAAGTGCATTTAATAGAAAATCGTGCTGATCTAACCTTATCTCATCTTTCAAAATAATTTTAAATTAAAAATTTTTAGAATTGCAGTGTTTGCTTGGTCAGCTTAATAGGTAATTAAAATGTCAGCCGTGACTTAAATTTAGATTTTTTAAAACAGCTCAATTGTTTATCAACATTTCAGTGTCAAAATTTTATTCCGTCAATGGTAGATAAACAGATTATTTTCCATTTACACTTCATTCAACGAATGGAGTCAGTAAGATCTGCAATCCAAATTACAAATGTCAGCAATAAGATGATTTTGCTTTTACGAAGCTTGAAATTGTACGAACTCCACTGATTCTGATTTCAAAATAAATTGCCTCCTCAAAAAAGTGACAAAATACAAGTAAATATTCAAATTAATAGTAGTCGATGGTCGAAAAATAATGGCCTGGCAAGGAAATAATTGCAGTACAAATTATTCTTGTGTCATAATGTTAAAAAAACTGTTATTTTATATGTTCCAAAAGTCTGCCGCCCAATCCTTGGAGAAAGTCCGCCATCTTGGAAATGGCGGCAAAAAACGGGTTTCCCCAAATATCTCATCAACCATCAAAACATGTTTTAAATAATAGTAATTTGTATACCAAGTTGTCGAGTTCCGTAGGGCCAAGGCAAATAAACCACATGAGGAGATTTCAATGAGATTTTTTTAGAGTGTGTTATCTTTAGCTAACTGAACAATCTCAAGGCCAGAAAACACCTATTTTTTAACTTTAGCTAAAAATTCATTCTTCCGCCAATCGTACTAGAATTGACACATCTATATATTTAAATCTTGAAGCGTTTTGTTTCGACATCTATTTTGAGACTTCCACCGGGCCGATTTCGATAATTCTTTTTTTAAATGAAAGCCGTCACCGTGTAGATGTGCACTAAATTGCAAATAACTGCAGAAATTTTAGACAAAAACCAAAATATTGTAGCGCGCAAGTGTTGCACAAGTAAACTCTCGAAATCGGCCCGCAATGATCTGGTGTTTTTTGCAATGGACTGAAACAATTTTTTGGCTTCGCCTAATTGTTTCGCCAGTTATCCAATTATTTCAGGCTTAACCTGTATATTTTTATTTGAATTATAAATCCTTTACATTTCGAATTATTACATTTTCCAAACCAGCGCATTTTGTACCTGGTTCGAGTTCTTTCTTTCGCGCGATGAACTCACGACCAGCGCTATTTCTTATCAGAGTGCGAGCCTTCCTTTGGGAACGAATTTTTCGTCCGAGCACTTGCTGTTCTCGCCTCGGCCCGTCGTGTTTGGCGTGGCTGAGGTTTGATTTTAATTAAGTAAAATTACGTGCGCTCAACCGATTTCTATGAGCTTTGAGTTAGCTAGGGCCATCGCGGTAAGTAAAGAGTTTTCAGAGTTGCCGTGGTGTATAAACTGAAGGGGAGTTGATCTGCGAATTTTACTACCATCGATCAATTTTATTAATTAATGGCAGGTCGGCTTCTTTATTGTTTCAGGACTACTCTACTGCTCAAATTTGTTTGTGCAAAATACGGTCTGCTAAATTCTTAGACAACGTCAAAGTGACAGCGAATTTTGAAAAAAATCAATCTTTCCTTTCGAAAAGTAGCGTGTGTTAGTGAATCTTGACTGTACATCAGTTCATTATTGATCAAATGTACCTAAACGTCGCCAATTCACTTGCAAATTGGAAATGGAGTATATCCCATGATTACAGGTGAAGAGGATACCAAACAGGGCATCATTAAAGAAATAATTTGTCAACTGTTGAGAACACCCTTAGTATCTCAAAATTCTCAATTTTAGCGCCAAAACCCAAACATTGCGATGAAATTAACAACAAAATTATATCTCTCTTACCTAATTATGAAAAAAAAAAATATTTGGGTGTGATTGCAATTGCAGATAATGACAACATTTTACAATTTCCTACGGAATTTCAAGATTCGTAAAATGTCAGTGAAATACCTCCACATTGCTTAACACTAAAAATAGCGACAATTGTTATTCTTTTGAGAAATTTAAATATGCTGTCTACTGATATAGATTACGCGTATAGATTTAACACCTGATATTACATTAGCTTTTTGCTTTCGGAGAAGATAGTTTCCTGTGCACCTAGCATTTGCGATGACAATTAATAAATCGCAAGGACAAACCCAAAGACAACCAGTATTTAACCATGGTCAATTATATGTAGGAATGTCACGTGTGCGTTATTTTAAAAAATTAAAATTTTACTTAATGGATCGTGCAACACGTTAAACATTGTCTACAGAGAAGTGTTATAAGTTGCAAAATATTTTGCAATGGGTGGTTTTTATTTACTGTGGTTTTATCTGCTTGACGATGATATTTAAATGGCAGTGCTCTCAAGACAAAATAGTTGTTTTTATAACAAGCGTCGAAAGTAGCAAATATCGTGCGAGTGTTGATTAAGCAAACGAGGGAGTAGCGTAGCGAAGCCCGAGTGGATCTAAAACACGAGCACAGATATTTGCACTTTCGAGCGAGTTATCAACACTATTTTTTAGACGACCACACAAAGTAAAAATTCTATTTTTAATAATTGTTTTTATTTCGTTTACAAAATTGATTGTTATATTATTACTGGTACAATTATAAAAAATGAGAGCTTGTTGGGAAGCATAGCAACGAATAAAACAAAAGCAGCGTACATAAATCAAACAATTAGAGACACTCCCTGTCGGTTCCTTTGATGTCAAAATACCGATTTGGATGACCTTGAACGTCTCCTGTGGGGTACTTTTTGATGGTGCCACTACTTTATCACATATGATTGGTAGCAGAGCTAGTAATTGGCTTTGATTGGTAGAATTTTGTACTGCCATCTGATAGTCAAGCGTAGAAATACCCCCCTAGTTACTGTCCTAGGCACTCTAGACAGGTTTCAACATTTCGAATGAGTGTATCTACTTGTTTGATGTATGTACGCTGACAAAAGCGTCTGGATTATTTGACTAACTTTGTGCAGTTACGATATGAGTAGTACGATATATAGTGCTAGTGTATGAAATTGTCAATTTTCTGTAGTAGGCTGCTGTCGCGATAATGTTACTTTCATACGTGGTTGTCTAAAAAAGTGTTATAACAGTAATTTTTCAAAATGCAGTATTAGTACAATAAGGACATATTGTCTTAAATTTACATAAGGGTTCACCTGCGAGGATATTGTAAGGTCGAATAGTTCACACTTCTCTTGAAACTCGGCAACTATGTCAAGCCGTGACAGATGTCGCCAACCTCACATAATATATTCCGACATCAAGAACATAACAGCAAAACCTGTGTCCTGGCTTCGAAAAAGGGCGATTATCACCCTGAATAATGATAAGGCACCAAAAATCAACAACACACCCCTCGAACCCGTTCATTCGGAGGATAAGATCTATTAATCGATTAACACTGTGGTGGAAGGGTGGAGGCAGATGTTACGGTGCACTACCACATTGAGTTTCTCCACACTCTCGACCCTCACGGACTTTTTCCAAATCGCCTGACTTTGAAAGTTAGAGCACTCATTATACTACTGAGAAACGTAAAAACTCCCAAACTCGACTGCTGGTGAAAGCTCCGCATCGAAACGTCACTGAGACCACAATTTTCATAGGTTTTCGAGAACGGGAGACCGTCTTCATTCCTCGAATATCCCGTATTTTTTCAGACTATTCTTTTCAATTTAAGAGACTGAAATTTCCTGTCAAAACCTGCTTCACCATGACGATCTACAAAGTGCAGGAACAGTCGCTGGATCAGGTTGAGGTCGACTTGAGGAAACACTTTCTCTCGGTCATCTAGACTGTTTAGGGGTCAGTTCTCTAAACAACTTAGTGGTGCTCAAACCAGAAGGGAAAACTGTACTATACTAAACAATATCGTCTACAAAGAAGTTTAGTTTTTTACCGTCTATTGAACGGGATTGACTTTTATTTCACAGATCGCTACATAACAGAATCTGGAGAAAGTAAAAAGTTGCAATTCGCCATATTAGTCCTTTTTACAAATAGGGTCAAATCATTTTTAGGGCTTTTCAAAATTCATTCCTTTAACCCTCAGACTGCGGAAACCGGGTCTCAAGTGACCCGGACTTTCTTTTTTTTTAATAATTCTAGCGTTTTCCAATATACTGCTTTGGGTGTTTGTCTATTCCTCGAAGCTGTTATGGAGATGCTGTAGAATAAATTTCGTAGAAAAATGTCTTGGTATACCGGAGATAATCCGCTCGGGTCACTTGAGACCCGGTTTCCGCGTTTTGCGTTCCATTGTTTTTTTCTTGTTTTCTGGAGTATAATAACACTGTGTAAAATAATAGGCAAAAAAATGGATCCTAATAAAATTCCCATTACGGAACAACAATTGTATGACGAACTAATGCGTGATGATAACGAAAACGACTTTCATTTTTTGTCTGATGAGGACAGTGGCAGCCATAAAAGTGACGCAGAATATGAAGAATGTTTTAGTCTGCAGGTCAATAAAAATAAAAGTTTTATGATTATATTATCATGTGCAAGTATGTATTAGAAAAACAGACATTGTGGTGCTTTAAAATTTATTTAAAAAAATTTAATTCGATTCGGGTCACTAGAGACCCATTTCCGCACTTCGCGTAACTGAAATTATTTCCGCCGGGCAAGGGTTAAAAGAACTAACTGTGTGAGACCTGTTTTTCTAAAGATTTACAACGAGAAAACTACTACAGGTGGGAAGCTGAAATTGAGCATATTAGCACATTTTTCAAATCGGGTCAAATCATTTTTAAGGTTTTGGAGGATTCATCTCCGAAAGGGGTTAAATGAAACAAATCTATTTGTCAAAATATGTGCACGGAAAAACTACTACAGGCAGTACGTTGAAATTCGACATTTTAGATCGTTTTACTAATCGGAAATCATTTTTAGGGTTTTTCGAAATACATTCTCTCAAACTGGTTAAATAGGCCGTAAGTGTTTTTCTAAAAATAACTACCAATGATATACTACAGGCCGGAAATTGAAATTCGGCATATTAGATAGTTTTACAAATTAGGTCAAATCAATTTCAGGCTTTTTCAAAAATAACTCCCGAAAGGGTTAAATGGGGTAGACGTGTTTTTCTAAAGATCGCCATAATACGGTAACTGCTGTAGGTTGAAAGTTGATTCGACACAGTAGTCCGTTTTACACATCGAAGTAAGTCATTTCCTGGGTTTTTCAAAATGTATTCTCTCAAAGGGATTAAATAGGGTAGATGTGTCTAAAGATTGTCACTAGAAAGGTACAGGTAGGAAGTAGAAATTCGCCAATTAGTTCGTTTTACAAATCATGTCAAATCATTTTCAGGGTTTTGCAGAATGCATCTATGATACTTAAAAGAATTAAATGAGATACGAGGGCGATTCAAATTTGACTTGCATTTTATTTTTTTCTGGTCGATACAAACTACAAATTAATATTATATATACATTATTTTTCTAAGTAACAACCCCCCTTTAAAATACACAAGTCCCATCGCTCCGGTAGCTTCTGTATTCCCGTCGAAAAAAAATCTTTTAGTTGACGACGTAGCCAATTTTGCACCGCATCCATCACTTTCTCATTAGAGGCAAAGCGCTTGCCTCCCAATAGCTTTTTAAGGGGGCCAAAGAGTTGATAGTCACTTGGGGCCAAGTCCGGACTATATGGGGGGTAAGGTAGCACTTCCCAGTTCAATTTAACGTGACAAAAAGTCATCGCTTTCATACTTGTAGCGAAGCCGGAGTTCTCTGCAAACCTGTATTAATTTATGCTGTTGTTCCGCGGAAAATTGTTTTGAAACCCACCTGGCGCTAACTTTAGTAAATGTAAGCTTGTCGTGGACAATAGTGTGAATACTACCAACACTGGCGTTTACAATCCCAGTAATTTCCTTCACAAATATTCACCTATTGCTCCGGATCAGCTGGTCAACTTTTTGAATGTTCCCAAGATTCACAACAGACGCTTGACGGGCGCATTCACGACCATCCTGGAAGGATTTACACCATTCAAAGACTGTTTTGAGTAATAAACACCCTTCTTCAAACTGTTTATGAAATCTCTGATGAATATCAGTCGCCTTTATAGCTTCATTGAAAAGAAATTTAATAATTATACGTTGTGCAACAGAATTTAACATATTGTTGCACGAAATTGTTAATACAAATGAAAGTACTGACACAATCAAGTTGTAGTGCTTTATGGCGTTAGCTAACATGCCTACTTCGATGAATGTAAAACCGCTTTACAGTATCTCTTCAATTATGTTCATAAAAAAATAAAATGCAGGTCAAATTTGAATCGCCCTCGTAGATCTGTTTTTTAGAGATTGCCTTAACGAGCCAACTACTACAGATAGGAAGTTGAAATTTGGCATATTCGATCGTCTTACAAATAGACCAAACCATTTTCAAAGATTTTTGGAATTCACCGCCATAATGTGTTACGCTGCAAATGCTTTCTTAGCCGTTGGTTCTCTGTGAACAAACCTTTAGAGCCGATATTCGGTTCGCGCAGATCGAAATTCGATAGGTTGGCGATTACTTTTTTTGGTGGTGCTTGGATTTTGCGCTTCGACCTTCATTTAATTTTACAGCGAAGCTAGCATCTTGCACGGTTTTTCTATAATTTGATGGGAGAGTCTGCTTTTGATCCTTTGTGTGCCCCACGCTGTTTGGCTGAGTTTTGGTGTAGAAGCGAATATTTGGACATTTAAGCCCGCACCAATTGGCGAAGTTAGTTGCAAACAAGCTTCCGTGCACATGGTCCATATTCTTGGGGACAGTTATTTTGAAATTTTATCCACTCTTGCGTGAAGCGCATGTTGCTTATTTAAACGATTTTCTAGCCGTTCTTACTCTACCGCGGCCCTCAAAATTTTCAATTTTAGCCCTAAAAAACGAATATTGCGATGAAATCAACAACAAAATTGTATCTCTCTTGCCTGAATGTGAAAAACAAAATTGAGTGTGAATACAATTGTATCAAATAATGACATTTTAAAATTTTCTAAATTTCTGGAATCGTTAAATTTCAGTGGAATATATCCAAAAATAGGATGAATAGATATTCCTTTAAACATTTTGAATATGTCTACTGACATAATAGATGAGATAAGATTAATGGTACGCAATCTATTTGAGAAATGTTTAGATTTGGTATTAAATGGACAAGCCACAGGCAGAAGAGTATTATTACCGTGTATAGATTAACACATTCTAATATTGCACTACCTCTTTGCCTTCGGAAAAGAAATTTTTCTGTGCGTCTGTCATTTGTGATGACAATTAATAAATCACTAGAACAAACTATGAATGAAGTGGGAATATATCGTATTTGCCACAACCAGTATTTATCCATCGTCAAGTATATGCAGCAATATCAAGTGTGAATAGTTTTAAAACTTAAAAATCTAAATTTTACCTAATGGATTCTGCCACAGGTTACAAAGAAGTTTTGATAAAATTGCAAAACTGTTTTCAACGAATCCACTAGTTATTGATAAAATGTTGTTGAGCAAAGTCAAACATTCCATTACATCCGCCGTTGCTAGGTAATTTACAATAAAACTGTACAGGAATAATATTCTCGTTCTAGGCCGTGGAATATTTTTCGAAAAAAGACACGTTTTCCTAATTCTTTTAATTACTCGTATCGATCAGCGGAAAAATAGTATGTTTATTATTTTCAACTTCTTAACCTGAACAAAGGTAGACAGAGGAGCAATTAGTTTTAAAAATCCAATTTTTGTGTCAAAAAAAACTCTTCAAAAAAGTTTAAGAACAAACGATCCAAATATCAATAACAATTCAAATTAATTATAATTTGAATAGAAATTTAAATGATTTCTGAGGCTTTCACGGCCATTGTCATTAAGTAACAAACGACTTCCGGGATTGGAGTTACCGTGCTCTTCTCTCCCTTCCTTTGCAAAGAGTTTCGCCTCTGGCGTGGTTAACACGTTGAGTTACCGTGCTCTTTTGCTTTTTCCTCCTGATTAAGCCCCTTACGAAAGTGGGCGAAACGTTGAGTTCTTTGATCTCAAATGACACGGTCCAATCCCGGCAGTCGTTTGTTACTTAATAGAAATTTATAACAAATATTTCAAATTAACATTTTTGTGTATTTTGTAAAATAAAAGTGCATTATTTTGGACCCATGATATTTTTGCAAGTGCATTTTGAATTTAAAATAAAAGATGCAGAGACTTTTAACAAGAATAAAATATTCTAATACGTAGATAATTAAACAATTTTCCATTATCTGTTCAAATGTTTGACGGACAGGATTTACATTCATAGTATCTACTATCTATCCTAATATTGAATATTAAATAAATTAATAATCAAACTTTAGGCTCCCATATTTTCAGATATATAACACAAAGAATGTTTTCCTTATTTCTTATTGTGTACATCTCACAATGATTGTGATTTTTATGTAAGGACAAAAACGTTTGTATTATTAATAGTATATATATGAGAGATTATGACAGCCATTATTCATGAAGATGACATTCATCTGAGTAAATAATGGCCATAATCGCGAATGCAATATGATATTTTATCTACCCCTATGCAATAGGAGTTTTGTGTTCATATTTTCGAACTATGACATTTGTGACAGCTGTTAACTTCAAAAGTCATTTAATAATAAGAATTAATTTTGTGATTGACTACAACCTATTGAATAATGAAAATATAATTTTCTGGTTGGTTGCAACTTGCAAACTATTGAATTGTGAAAATTGAATTTTATGATTGGCTGCAAATCGTGAATTATGGATCATATACAGTAAGAGGAGATAAAATATTTAATATCAACCTTCTTGCTAGTAATGTTAGTGTTTCTGCTTGATTGCTCATGAACTTACAAGAAATAAATTTTCTGCATTGCATGTTCATATGTTATAAATATATGGTCATCCTTGTTCATGTAAAATTTATACACAAATTGATAGGCTATGTATTAAATTGTACTTGCCCTGTTTAAATCACAGCAATATGTATATATCAATTTAATTCTGCCGCATCTATGTCTTGTTTTTACCTTAACAAGGTAGCATCTCGACTCATTTGCAATTCATAGAGGCAACAACTGTTCAGGTTGCATCTTCATTGCAAGTTGCGATCAGAGAATTTTCCAACTTAGATTTGCTGATTGTTGATTATTTAAATTGGTGGCACCTGTTTTAGTTCTATTCAGTTCAATGTTAACCCACTCCCTATTGCCAGAATTTAGTTCGCGGGTTGAACGTAATGGTTACGGGACCATTTTTGGGTATTCGCTATCTGGCTTTCTTTGAAGAACAATATAAAGGGTGTAATTATTATGGATGGTGACTGAGATTTCAAAAACTAACAAAGATATGGATATCACAAAAAAATCGAACCCAAATATCCTCACTGAGTTTCCACGACTAGATGCTAGAATATTGCAAACTGCTCTCAATGGTACAGTACAAACAGTTGGAAAAATTATTTGAATATAAATTCCATATCTCTTTTTAAATTCACATGTATCTGCTTCTAGCTAGACAAGCTCAAAAAGAGTTCAATAGTTCTATACCTGCTAAGGAGAGAGACACTACATAAAATAAAATAAAATCTATGGGTAGTTTGGATATTAATAATCCATTCACAATGTTTCTTTCTCTCAGCAGGCTATGTTAGGTGACATGTTTGTTCGTATGTGAAATAATTATACATAATAAAATTGGGTAATGCTGTTTTCAATTTGTGGTTATGATTTTTTTTTGCACTTCCGGGACTAAAGTTGATACTTTAGTCCCCGTAAACAGGGACTAAAGTAGCTCATTTAATCCTAGGAACTAACGTAAAAATGATACCGTAACTATGGTAAATTTATGTACACACTAGGTTAGTAGGTTAGGTTTTGTTTGTCATTTGACACACACTGACGCAAAACTTAACCTGCAAATCTCGAATTTGACATATACTGACAATACACTTCAGTACTGCCAACTGATTCAGGCTATCCAGGAGCTGCTGTAATTCATTTTTAATAAATTGTAATTGTCAGTTTCCAAACTGGCAGATTCCAAATTTGGAAATGTTTGATGATAATGTTCCCAAAAGTGCAAAAAATAGCGTATATACCTCGGGACTAAAGTGCCTAAATCCCTTGAGTGGTTGTTGCCCTCGGGCTTCGCTCTCGAGGCAACAAACTCCACTCGCGGGATTAAATGGTGCACTTTAGTCCCTCATGATATAATATACTATTAGGCTTACACTGTTGTCAGTTACATTTTTGTCCTCTTCCGCAAAATTTTCTACATTTTGACATTAAAATTTCAGCAATGTCAATAAAGCAATTTCAAAAATGTCATAGTTTTTTCCAACAAGTCTAGAAAGAATGAGACTTTTAACTGGATGAAAATTGAGTGGAGAGGATGAATCGCTAGATAACTTTTCCAATAATTATTAATTAATGATTTTTTAAAAATCGTTTTTAATAAATAATTTTTTATTAATAGACGATTTTGGTATAGGTAATCAAAGATACCATTAATGGCAAATTCTTTCCGTGCAATAAAATTAGGTTTTCTTCAAACTAATAAGATACGATCAACGAAAAAATATTGTAACCAACTCATATGTTAATCGGCGATTAATAATCTCAACAATTAAGGTGTTCGCTACTCTCACACGTTAAAATGGCTCGATTATTAATCGCTCTCATTATCAGGCTTGTGTGTTAAATAACTATGAATCGTAAATTTTAGGGTTGTGGTTTAAAAACCGTTGATGATTGCTGATCTATGAAATTTATACAGGTCTTTAAAAGGTCCGTATAAAATGTTAGCACAAATTCCTGAGGTTAAATTATGACAATCTAGCCCAAATTACTTTAGTCCAAAAGTTGATAGCTCTCTAAACTTATTATGTTCTTTTTACTTTTTTTAAATTTATTTAATAATAGAAGAATCTGTACGACATTTGGTATTAATATTTTTTTGGGATGAGAAAACCAGATCTCATCACAATTTTCATGTACTATGCAATAAAAAACTGGGACAACTCTTAATAGAGATTTTAGCATAATTTGTGATGCTTAAACGAGACTTTAAACAACAAAATTTACTATAACAATTTTTATTCATAGCAATGCGTAAACGTTAGCAAGTTAGCAATTGAGGTAGAATAACCTCGCAACTATACATAGTAAGGCAGTCACATTCACAACAGACCATATTAATTGTCTCAGCTTTTTTGTCTTGCATAGTACAGAGAGCGCCATCAGCAGCATTTCGCATACATCAAAAGCTTGATAACTTTTTTTAGTCCAGTCTGTAGGGACAAAAAAGGCCTTTGCCTTACAAAAAATGGAGTATGAACGGTTTTTATATATGTTGTTCAGGTCGGGATCCTGATGAAAAATCCAAGTTTTCGACCTTGGAGGGGCGCCGCGCGAGCAGCCATCTTGGATTAAAGGTGCTAAAACCTGGTGTTATCCAAATAGCTCCGCAACGGTTGATCGATCGCCAAAAAAGTTCAATATAAAGTTAAAGGAGACACAATTCTTGACATTTTTTGTATATTAATTTTTGTTGTAAGTGTAATATGTAACGAGTTACAGCAGCTGAAAGTTGAACATTTCACCAAAATATCGTTAAACTTTATTTTTGTTGATACATTTTCTAAGAACAACTTACACTATATTGTTTGTAATATTTTTCTACATCAGAATAACGTTCTATAGAGAAATACAAAGTATGATCAAAAATTATTTTCATCTAGTATAGCTATGGAATAATTCTTCATTTATAACGCAACTATAAGTCACTTATATTCTCGCATATGCAGTCGTTGTTTTTGATGGATATCCGTTTGATGGCGACAAAAAATACCAAGACTGCAGAAAGGCTTCTCCGATCGAAAAAGCAGATATCTGCGGATGTTATTTTGGATGAAACAACGCCGGTTCTAGTTTCCCAAGAACGATTTCTAGCAAACGAAAAGAATAAAGTCCGTCTGATTTCGATGCTGTAAAAACATACGAACATTACTGTATTACAGTTAAGCAGGCTGAAGAAGATGGCGATGTGTGATTGTCAACACGACGATTTCTTTATGCTTAAAATTTGATGCTGTTTTCGCCATTGGAGAAGACGTCGATCTTCTAGTTCTGCTGACGGTATTAGGAACATCTACTTTCGCAAACCTATGAGAGGCAAAATTGTCGAAATAGTGTATGCTGCAAATAGTTTTAAATATGAAAAAGCATCTGAGAACATTTTGTTTCTCCATGCGTTTAGTGGCTGCGACTCAACGTCGTCCGTCTACAACCAAGGAAAAAGTTTGTTTTCGCTTGTCCAGAAAAGCACAAGACTCAAGGACATTATAGGCATATTCAAACATCACGATGCCAAACCAGATGATATCGCAGATGCTGAAGCACGCTTTCTCGTTGCTTTGGTGGCTACATGGAAGAAAATACCTTGGAAGAAGTCCGTTACCAACAAAATCAAGTGCAAGAAACACATTTAATTTTGCTTCTTTGCCACCAACGAAGGACGCTGCACGGTTCACGCATTTAGGACCAGGTCCAACAGTGGTATGGAATTGAAAAAAATGCACAAGACTAGGGCTGGAAAGTTGGCACGAATGGGCTCACTCCAGTAACAATGACAGAGAATCCATCACCCGAGACTTTATTAAAATTAATTTCATGCCATTGCAAAAAAAGGATGCAGCGAAGCATGTGGCTGCAGGAAAAGTGGGATGAAGTGCTCTATTCTGTGTAGATTCTGTAATGGCCAATCATGCGAAAATGCACCAGAAGTTCACACCGAGAGTGGGGACGAAAATCAGGACATTTCATCAATGGAAGTCCCAAGTCTCAGGAGCAATGACTTCGAAGATAACATTGAGAATAAAGAATCTCATGGAGACGTCAACATCTACCGACCGGGGCCTTCAAAATTAAAAACAACTAAATAATACATATAATGGCGAACATGAAACATCACTAAACTGGAGCATCTGTGGATTAGGCCTACTGGGGATACCACAATAAAAAAAGCGCCATTAACTCTACCTCATGGTGGTGTGGTAATGAGTTTACTATACGTTTATCAAATTATTATAACTACATAACGAATAGCCAGAAATAATACAAGAGAAATTTTAAAAATGAGAAATTACACTATTTTTTTAGAGAAATGTTCATCTTTCCACCTCTGTAACTCCTTTCATATTAGACTTACAAAAAATAGTTATATACAAAAAATGTCAAGAATCTTGTCTTCTTTAACTTTGAATTAGACTTTCTTGGCGTAGGATTAACCGTTGCCGAGTCATCTGGAAAAATCCAGTTTTTAGCACCTTTAATCCAAGATGGCTGCTCGCGCTGCGCCCCTCCAAGGTCGAAAACTTGGATTTTTCATCAGGATCCCGACCTGAACAACATATATAAAAACCGTTCATACTCCATTTTTTGTAAGGCAAAAACCCCTACTGACTGGACGTGTCTCGGTGTATTAAATTTCTAAGAAAAAAATTTTATTTCCTGCTATTTTTTGTGCAATTATACTTGGTAGGTGTCGCTCCGAGCAACCGGTTCTGAGATAATTGGATTTAAATGTTTTATTGTGTACTGAAACCAGGGCTGGTCAATTAAATTACTAATTAAATTCCTTTTTGTTTATATACCTTGGAATTGAATTACTTTTCAAAATGCGGTAATTGTAGTTGGGAATTGCCATTTTTATTACTTTTAGTACTTAGCAATTACTCTTTCGAGATAATTAATTACTACATTCAATAACTGAATTACTTTTATGTAATGAAATTACTCTAAAGTATTTAAATTACAAGTATTTACCTATGGTAATTGAAATTACTCTCGGTATTTGAATTACTTTGTGGTAATTCAATTATTGAATTACTGACCGACTGGGTGCTAAATCTCCAGAACGCAAATATATCATAAGGTCTTATTAAGTTACATATTAAGCAAATCAGAATAGGGTCTTTGCGGACCAATATAAGCCTAATTTATGATTTCCTCTGGCGAGCTGAATAATATGACAATGACGCATGTACGAGCAAAAGAGTGCATTCGCATTGGTGCGTGTATGTAGATGTGATATGTAGGTTGTAATAGTGAAGCTAATATTGTATAAGACGCTAAAACTATATTTGCGGTAAGTAAATACATTACAGATTACAATACATACGGTAAAAATATAATGTAAAATTGCTTCATTAGACGATATTGGTTCATAATAATTAATTATTCATTTAATTTGCATGTTTTAAACGATGTACTAGCATAGGGTTATACTGCCGTACAAGTGTAACAGGCCTTAAGTTCAGAAAATTACGTTTTTGAGTGAGCAATTGAACTAAACGGACAAAATCCGATAACAACATTTAAACAGCGTAAAACACATAAATAAAATGTACCTAATTACAAAATTCCATGCTTGGTTGACTCAAAAAATGCAGTATGGGGTATGGTACTAGTACAATTTAAAACGCCGCATAAGTTTACCGCATTCTTGCATTGAACATTTTGTAAATTATCCATTCTTTGTCGCTTTCTTGCCTTATAATGCTTATAGGCTGATTTATCTTATACATGGTGCTGCGTTGATAAACGAAACATAAATAACCCCATGCTAATTACGAGGCATTCAAATATTGGCTTCTTAATGATTTTACACAAAATTTCATATTTTTTTTTAAAGAACAGTGCATATTGATATTTTATTGCCCTAAACTTAAAATCAATAGATATTAAATATTTTGATAAAATTACTAGGTATTATTAAAGATGTTGATAAGATTTTGAAATTTTAAGTAAAAATATGAAAGCAACCTGAGCAATTTATTTGTCGAGCGTTGACAGTAATTTTATGAAATACGCGTATTTCGCTCTGTTTTTATACGGTGTGTTTAAAAATAAATTACATAAGGGTTGGCCATGGAATATAAAACTAATGTCAACAGCAAGCTTTAGAATTCATTAACTGTCATCACTGTTGTTATTATTGTAAATTTATATTATACGCTGATATCGTGATTGAAAATTCTAAAGATTGCTCCCTCGAAAGCTTGTTGTCCCCCCTATGTAATTTATCTTTGAACACATGGTATAAAGGTCTCTTGAATGTAAAAATGACTTCATTGTTACGTGCTTGTATCTGATATGTACGAATTCTTATTTCAATCAGCCGTTTTCAACTAGGTTTGTCAATCACCTGTCAACTTTCAACAGTCCCTGAACAACACCAATTTAATATTTTGTTTTGAAATGTGAAAAGTTACCTAACACATTTTTTATAACTATTTGTATTACAAGGGAGGATAATGAATCATTTCCTATAGCGGATGTAGTTTGATTCTCCAGCGTTAGCGAGAACAGTATCTAATCAATTGTAATCATACAAGGGAGGAAATGACATTTTAGCACAAAGTTATACGTATGACACTTTTACATTTTATGATGAGACTATCTCTTGTATTCAGCTGCATTCAAAAATAAATAAGTATGAAGATCATGTTAAATTATAAAGGAATTAAAACCAGATTGAATTAACAAAAGACATATAATCGCCGAAAAATGAATACAGAGTACTTCAAAGGTTATTTTAGCTTCGAAGCGCCGCTGTTCGAATGCTGGCAGCGAATGTCCCCGTCTCGATCATGCCGTGTCCAAAGGGCCGCTTCCCTGCACATGTAGATCCCGTAACAGGGCCCAATTGTTCTCGCCTTGACGCCATTCCGGGTGACTGCCACTGCACCCTATTAGCGCCGGGAAGGAATTTTGGGACCACCTCGCGGGTCAGAAACGGGGCCAGAAACGTGCTCAGTAACGAATTCTTAACACGGCCTTTCCTGACGGAACTGAGTGTCCTCACTCGGGTAACACGGCACGGAAGTCTGAAACTTGTACAGAATGTCTGAGACAGAGCACCTTGACAAATAAAATAGAATAAAAAATGAACACGGCAGGTTGCACTCCTTAGGTAACAGCAATCCAACCTATACCCTAATGAGAATACAATACACTGGGCCCAGTTTATTATTAATTAATAAAAAGTTGAAAAAGTAAAATATCTACATATAATAATTAAAAATTTGGTCACGTCACCAGTAGCCTTGCGCCCGCATACCTCAGTGACCCCAGGCATATGATGTGAATACCACTACCATTCGACCACAATGTGTTCCCGCCAAAACAGAACTATGTGTTACCTGTACTTGACCACAAAGTGTTACCGCCGAAGCCCATAGCAAGATAATCACAAAATACCCCTGACCCTTACCATCACTCTCCATTATCACCCGACTCTCCTACTCGAATCGGATCCATGGCCTGATGTTATCCACACCAGCCACGCTGTGATACCTCAACTGAGAGCGACTACTGCCTGGGATGTCTGACACTTCATATCGGTCGTTTCCCAACACCCTTGAAATCCGGAAAGGACCTCGCCATTTCGGTTGTAGCTTATGGCTTGTTCCCGTAGCAGGAGTACTCGTAATTCGCAGCAGTACCAGTTCTCCTACGATGTACGGACGAGACTGACTCCTTTTCTGGTCAAACCTCCGCTTCTGTTCATCCTGATAGCGATTTATGTGTCCTTCCATTCGTGCTCAGATTTCTGTCACGTCGACCACCTCCTCTGTGTTAGTCACAAGTTGTGCCTGTGAAATAACTCTACACCCCATTAAAGCTTCGCTTGGCGTCACGCTAATCGCCTGATTAAGTGTACCATTTAACCCTATCTGAATAATATTAATTTTCTCGTCCCATTTCTTTTCAGCTTTATTTGCTCCCATGGTAGCTAACGAGTCAGTTATAGTTTTATTATAGCGCTCAACCTGACCGTTTCCGCGAGGCATAGCCACTGCATTTAAATTATGTTTAATTCCAACTTTCAAACAGAAATCTTCGAATTCATTACTCGTAAATGAGGTTCCTCTATCACTTATCAGCATATTGGGGACTCCGAACACTGTCGTGCTTCTGATAAAAGGTCCTAAATGATCGATGTGAATAGTGTGAAATGGTTTTGGAATTTTTTTAATAGGGTGCAATTCTCCCTGCGGTTTACCTGAAGGTGATTTAAAATATAAACAATTTAAGCGGTTTTTCACATACTTCTTAATAAATCTACGCATCTTCGGAAACCAATATTGACTTGCAATCAACTCATAAGTTTTTGCAAAAGCAAAATGGCCAACATCGTCGTGCGTCATACGCAACATTTGATATTTCGCTTGTTTTGGGGCTACCCATCGTAACCCGTGCGAAGTAATTTTGTACACTATTCCCCCTTTTAATGCATAGTTCTGAAATACATCTTTATTAGGTATAACATTTCCAGTCTCAAGAGTTGATTTAATGTGTTGAGTACTTTTGTCATATTGTTGGGCTGCCAGCAACCAATCTTTGCCAGAGATGGCTATCGTACATACCGCTTTTGTTGTTTTCGGAGGATTCCGACTTAGCGCGTCCACATGCTGCATCTGTTTGCCTGGCCTGTGTATAATTTGAAACTGATATTCGCTTAAAGCTAGCACCCATCGACCTATACGAGCATTTACTTCGTGCTTTGCAAATGTATGTTTAACCGCCGCACAGTCAGTAATAATAGTGAAAGAACGCCCTAAAAGATATTGTCAAAATCTTTTAACAGATGCCACTATAGCAAGTGTTTCTAAGACAAACGAATATATTTTTTGTTCGCCTTTAGTAGTCTGTCTGCTAAAGTATGCAACAGCCCGTTCCACCTTGTCATACTGCTGTACCAGAATTCCGGCCAAATCCCACCGAGAAGCATCGGTATATAATTTTATTTCCTTTCCTGGGTTAAATAAAGCGAGAATCGGTACAGACATTAATGACTGCTTTAAAATGTCAAAAGCGTGCTGCTGTTCACTACTCCAACTCCATTGGGCATCTTTTGCTAACAGACCACTGAGGGGTTTAGATTTTTCGGCATCATTCTGAATGAACTTTCGAAAATATCCAGTTAAACCTAAATATTGGCGTACTTGGTGAATATTTGTTGGTACTTCAAACTGAGCGACGGCTTCAATTTTAGATGAACTTGGTTTAATGTTGGAATTTGTAATTTCATAACCCAAGTACTGAATTGTTGTTTTGAGAAAGAAACACTTTTTTAAATTTAAAGTTAAACCGTTTGCTTTAAAAATAGTTAGTACTTCACGTAAAATAGTTAATGACTGTTCTACAGTGGTACTCGGAATCAACACATCGTCCAAGTACACAAGCACCTTATTAAATCTGAGCTGCCCTAAAGCTGTATTGAGCATACGCTGAAAAACTAAAGCTGCGTTCATAAGCCCAAGGGGACCCTTAAAAATTCATAATGGCCATCTTGGGTAACAAATGCAGTCACGGGTATTGATTCGGGTGCAAGAGATATGTGGTAATAGCCTGAAAATAAATCTAAACTTGTGAAATACTGAAATTCAGATAGACGTCTTAATTGTTCTTCTATTAGGGGAAGAGGGTACTTATCTGGTACTGTTATTTTATTTAGTGCTCTATAGTCCACACAAAGACGTTTTTCGCCATTTTTCTTTGAAACCAATAAAACGTTACTCGCATACGAAGATTGTGACTCCCCGTTTTTCAATAAATCGCTTACAATATCTCTAATTTGCTCCCGTTCCTGATCCGAGAACTGTCGTGGTCTAAAAGCAATAGGTTTATCAGAAGTTAATGTGATTTTCATTTCGGTTTTTGGGGTGACTCCAATCTCAGATAAATTTTTAGCTGTACATTCGGAAAATTCATTTAAGATATCCAAAAGTGTCTGTATTATTTCTGGTTGTTCGATACCTACATTAACCACAATATTATTAATAGAATTGATAACAAAATTACAGGTGTTATTGTCTTGAAAAAGTAAAGTGTTACCAGTTTTCGAATAACACACATCATATAATTCAGTAAAATTTTGTCCAATCACAACCTCTACACCCATTACACATTCTTCGATTATATATAGTTCGATTTCTCTAATGACGCCATCGATTTTTATTTCGGTAGTGATCAAAGTAGGTTTTAGTTGCTGACCGAAAGCAGTGGACAAAACAATTACGCAATCAAGTGGCTTTAAAGTTAACAATAATTTTTCGGCGGTACGTTTTGTAATGAGGGAACACTCGCACCCGAAATCTACGTAAGATTTTATGCAAAATCCATTAACGGAAGCATTCTCGTAAAATTTTGCGTTACTATCTTGTCCTGATTTTATAACATTTACGTGCCTATATTCAATTGCTTTTTGACGTGAAGTTCCCTGCGGACAGCTTCTTTTAAAATGACCGCTCTGTCCACATTGATAATATGTTTTTAAATTTCTTTTCCCTTTGTCCCTTTTAGATACGCCTACCTCATTCTTTTTATCATCTAAAGTTTTGAAGTGGCTCGCTAATACTGCAGGATCTCGAATTCCCGCCGTTTCTACAGAAAATTTGATTTTTTCGTCACTTATTCCGCCCATAATCAAATTAACTTTATCCTCATCCGAAATGCCCAATTTTAGTTTATGAATTAATGCGAATTTCTCAAACGTATATTCGTACAATGCAGTGCCTGGTTTTGGTATACAAGACATCATATTTTGCAGAGCTTTATTTAATTCGCGTTTTGGTTTGAAATTTTGCAACAACGTTGCTTTCCACTCGGACCACTCAAATACCCGTGTGGGCAAGCCACGATACCATATCTCGGCGGGACCCCGTAATTTGCTTAATGCCAAATGTGAGACAGTTTTGTCATCCCAGTGATAAATATAGGCATATTCTTCGACAGATTCTAACCACTCGGTAACATTTTGGTCAAGTGGATTAAATTCGTCGATTAAATTAGCTGTAAGCGTATTGATACTTGAGAATTGGTTTTTATCTTTTACCTGAAGCTGGCGCGCAAATTTGGCCATACCTTCAACGATGGCATCGCCTAATTGTGACACTGTTGTCACACTTTCCGGCGACCTCCTCATCCGTCCTTGATCTTCGCCGCAAGAGCTCCTCGATACCTCCAGGTGTCCCGATCGACGGAATGACGACCCAGCACCGCCTGCCTGAGAACGTCCAGCGACCCACCGCTCCGAAGAGGCCCTTCGCCGCTTTCCAAGATCAGCTTCTGGACTTCGGGTTCGGGGTCGGCGAGCCCGGTGCTGTCGATCCACAGAACGCCGCTGGCTGGTCGACCACCGCTGACCGGAACGCCGCTCCTCTCCATTTACGACGGCCCTTCCTGGTTCAGCCATAACTCACGATCTCACTAATTAATTATCACGCGCGCAAACAAATACGACTGCTACCTAAGCAGATAGGATCTTTATCCCACTTCTGATGTTAAATAGTTAAATTATAAAGGAATTAAAACCAGATTGAATTAACAAAAGACATATAATCGCCGAAAAATGAATACAGATTACTTTCAAAGGTTATTTTAGCTTCGAAGCGCCGCTGTTCGAATGCTGGCAGCGAATGTGCCCGTCTCGATCATGTCCTCTCCAAGGGCCGCGTCCATGCACGTGTAGATCCCGTAACAGGGCCCAATTGTTCTCGCCTTGGCGCCATTCCGGGTGACTGCCACTGCGCCCCATTAGCGCCGGGAAGGAATTTTGGGACCAGCTCGCGGGGTCAGAAACGGGGTCAGAAACGTGCTCAGTAACCAATACTTAACAACCACATACTTCCTTCCAATCAGAGGAGCAGTTCTACCAACAAGAGTTCGGAGTGGCCATGGGATCTCCACTATCTCCAGTAGTCAGCAACATCTACATGGAAGACTTTGAAGAACGAGCTATATCTCAATATGAGAACAAGCCTAGTCTATGGCTGCGATACGTAGATGATACGTTCGTAATATGGCCCCATGGAAGAGTGACACTGGACGGCTTTCTGGAACATCTCAATAATCAAGCCCGATCAATTAAGTTCACGATGGAAATACAATCGGAAGGCAAACTCCCATAACTAGACGTACTAGTCCAGAAGATTGGTGACACGGTACAAACAAAGGTATATCGAAAACCAACCTATACGGGGAGATACCTGCACTACGATTGTAACCACCACAATAGCGTGAAACGTGGCATCGCGAGATGCCTATATAGCCGAGCCAAGACCATATGCTCGGAGGAAGACCTTAAACGGGAAATTGAGATAATCACAGAAATGCTGCAAGCTAATGGCTACCATAAAAGAACTCTAAACCAAACGCTAAAAGAGATGGACAGAAATACAACACCGGCAGGGGATGAGAAAACGAAGCCAACAACCACGGCCGTAATAGCATACATCCGAGGAGTTTCTGACAAACTGAGAAGAACTGCCTTCAAGTCCACAACAACTCTAAGAGGCATGATGATGCATACCAAGCCTCAGAACGAAGATCAGAGTTCAAAGAATTGTATCTACAGCGTACCGTGCGAGTGTGGAAGACAATACATAGGGGAAACACAACGACCCCCACGAGTGAGATTATCGGTACGCCGCAAAAATGTTAGAAAGGGCGAAACCATCACATTCAAGATGGAAGAACACGTCTGGAACGAAGATCACCACATACAATGGAATAACGCATCAATTGTAGCTAAAGAGGAAAACAGATTCCGTAGGAAGCTGAAAGAAGCTAGATACATAGAGCTGGCAGTAGAACCAATTAGCCAGGCTAGCGCAGAAATAAAGCCCATTTGGATGGCACTACTGCGCAGAGAATTGCAAAAATAGTCTACTGCGGATACAGCGGTAAGATATATAATATATATAAGTTTACAACTAAAATATATAACCGCCCTGGTGGCCTAGTGGTTAGAGTGGTAGACTAGTAATCACAGCGATCAGCGGTCCCGGGTTCAAACCCCGGGGGAGGCACAAATTTACGTAGAAAAACGTAAAATATCAGTCCTTCTCAGGACTAACTAGGAACACCTGAAGACGGGAGTAGATCAAAACTCTCGAAACGTTGTGATTTACACTCTAGACAATGGAAAAAGTCCAAAAAACATATCATACTTACCATAGTATTGGACAAACATGCACCAACAGAGCTAAAAAATAGTAAATAGTAAATGGGGTAATAAAAGGTGGTGGAACAAAGTAATTGGACAAGAAATGAAGGACAGAGATAGGTTATTCAAGAAAGCAACGATAACAAACTCTGAAATTGACTGGTAAAACTATAAACAGCACAGAAATCGAGTAGGAATATTAATACGACTTCAGAAACAAAAATATTACGAAGAACAAATAGACAAAGTGAAAAACAAACCAACTGAAATGTGGAAAACATTGAAATAGCTTATAAAAAATAAACAAAGTAGCAACCCAAAACAGGGAATAATGTTTGGTGATGAATATTAATCGTGGATAATGAGTTAATCGTAGCAAAATTTTATACTTACATTTTTTTATCAAAAGCATAGAGCAGATATCGACTAACATAAATCGAGACAAGACTGGTGGAGAAATTGTAAGAAATCTAGATACTACAGATTGTAAAATGGAAACTTTTAAGCAGTTACAAATGGAAGAATTAAGAAAACATGTGAATTAAAAAATAAACAAAGCAGTGTTGATGGCATTAACACAGAAGTATTAAAAGTTTTGTTTGAAGCAATAGGTGATAAGATACCTTCAACTGATTAATAATAGTCTGAGTACGGGACATTTCCTAAAGATTGGAAAAGGACAACAGTAATACCCGTTGAAAAATTAGTTAACACCATACGTTGTGAAGAATTCCACTTTATTAACACGGTGCCAATATATGAAAAATTATTAGAAGTAGTTGTCAATGAACAAGTTGTGGACTATATAGAACAAAATAATATATTAAGTAAGTTTCAAGCTGGTTTTAGAACGAAAAATTCCTATGAAAGTGCATTTTATTTAATTGGAAAAGTGCTTGGGAAAAAAATTAATCATCGGTGCTGTGTTTTTAGACTACCCTCGAGCATTTGAGAAGATTGATTGATGACACTTAATGGCTAAAAAATTAATAAAGAATGGCTTTGGGCCAACTGTAATCCAATGGATGGAAGACTATTTGAACAACGGAACTCAAGTGACAAAATTCAATGTATGTATCTCTTCATCAAGGCATACCACATATGGGGTTCCACAAGGAACTGTCTTAGGTTCGAATTTATGTGTGATATATATAAACGATATAGTGAAAGTTTTTAAAACATGTAAAATTCAAGATGACAGATGACACTCTGATATATGTTGTAGGTAATAACGTTCATTCGATAATCGATATATTAAATAATGAACTTCAAAATCTTGAGAGTTGGCTAAACAATAATAGTATGAAGTTAAGTTTACACAAGACTAAATTAATGATAACAAAAAGCAAATACAATGTAACAGATACAAAACATCATCAAAATGTAATGATTGGAAGTACCAAAATAGAACAAGTTATGCGAAATAAAATATTTAGGGGTAATAATAGATGAGAATTTATCTTTTTCAAATCATGGGACATACGTTACTAACAAAATTGCAAGAAAAGCCAACTTATTATGCTTAATACTTGTGTATATATAAATTATTGCATGGGAAACTACCACAACATTTATATGTTTACTGTACTATTGTTAAAGATATACATACTCATAACACACGATCAAGAGAAAATTTTTATATTGGAACTGTAAATAACACATATAGTCGGAATAATTTGTATCATAAGGGGTTGAAGCAATACCGATGCGGCCATAATTATATATAACAGCAATGAGATAACATGAATAACAAAATAGAATGCTTGAGTAAGAAAGAGATGGCGATACGAAAATATTATTTTAGTAGGCATGTTTAGTTGACAAATGTCGTAATTGAATTAAGCGTCAAGCCTTCTCGAATATTTGCTACTATGTTTATCTCTTTCTTACTCAAACAATACGTGTTATATTCTTGTTCATGCTATCTCATTGCTGTTATATATAATTGTGGCCCCATCGGTATAATCATTTACCATTAGATATAAAAAATTGTAGTAGTGTTGAAAAATTTACAGTAAATTGTAAAAAATATGTAATACTCAATGTAAATATTTAGATAAGTAATAAGTAGGTAATTTAGGTTTATTAGGGAACTGAATATATGGTCTAGTTTAATCTTGTTTATTGTTAAACAAATATGTACTGCCACTTTGTTAGCATTTCTGCTTTAATAAAAATCATAATGATAATCATATCAAGGAAGCCGTGCATTGAACACACTTGTTATAAACAATCAAGGCAAACGACGCCATTTCATTTGGTTTTGTTTGGGCTTTATTTAGATCAACAACTGTTTTTTATACTTCACAAGACGAATTTTCAGTTGAACTACAAATTTAATATGAAAACCGTTAGAAACTCTAAATCCAGGGACCGGACGCCACCAGGAAGGCGACGAGGGGCAGGAAGGCGGCGAGGGGCAGAAAGGCGACGTGGGCCAGGAAGACGACGAGGGCCAGGGGGGGCGACGAGAGCCACGAAGGGTAGGTAAAACTATGATGTACCTATTAGCATAGAAATTATTATAAATCTAAATACATGAAGGAACGCCGGCGCCGCAGGCTACGGACGCCTCGTCGAAGATCCCCGGCGCCTCCCCGGAGGCGCCCGACGCGTTCTCCTAGACCCCGGCGACCACATCAAGTAAGACAATGCATTCACATAAAAACGCATAATTATTACAATATTACTTTTAGGATATTAACCCCAAATGTGGGATCTGCAATCAAATTCTGTTCAATGAGTCGCGAATAGCCCGTGCCCAATGTGGGCACATATTTCATTACACATGTATGGAAGAATATATTAGCCAAAATCGGAAGTGTCCCAAATGTAACAAACGCTTAGAACTTAAAAACCTTTTGGACGTAGAAATATAAAATTAGTACTGTACCCATTGTACGATATCACACTTCTGTTCTTTATTATTTCCGTCAAGAGAGGCTTTAATATATAGAGATCTTCATACAACGCATCTTATGTCTGGAGTTTTTTTGAGTTATTTCTCCTTTAATATTAACATTATAATGGAGTTTTGGTGTCTCTAAGTCTGTGCATGGATAATTGTTCACTGATTATCTGCAGTAGTTATTTGGTTAAAGTCAGTGCCTTTGAGGTTAGGATGAGTGATGTCTCCTGCAAAAGGTGACAGGTTGAGTTTGATGCAACCGAGAAATTCATCACTTGTGACAGCTGTTTGGATAATTTTCATAATGCTGAATCTTGCAGTGGTCTCACTTCCAGTGAGACTAGGGCTGTTACATTGCAGAAAATAACCATAATGTTTTTCTGTGAGGACTGTCGTGCTGCTTTCAAGTGTTTCCAGCAACTCTAAGGAAGATAAATCAAGTGTACGATGAAGTGAAGAAACTTAAAGAGGACGTGCAACTGTTAAGTAAGCATAACAAAGAACTTAGTCTGGAAGTAGCCAATCTTAACAAAAAGGTTGATTTACAAGAAGCCAGTCGATCCCAGGTAGATCGCAAGACAACTGTTGCATCTGTTGCATCTGATACATCTCCATCTGCATTTTTTGATGAGTTTGAGAACGCCTTAGAAGGAAGAATAATATTATGATGTACAATATGCCAAAATCATCAAAAACTGCAGCAGATGATAAAATAAGGGATGATTTGCGAATTGTGCGACAAACCTTTGAACCAATTGATGATGTTCCGGATCCTCTAAAGTGATTCGAATGGGTCGAGCTGTAGTAAATAACAAACCTAGGCCTCTGAAACTAGTTTTTGTCAACAAGGATATACCATTGTACATTCTAAAAAATTATAACAAAATTGAGGCTGAAAGCATTGCAGTATCAGCTGATCGTACACTAATAGAACGCAAGGAATTTAGAAAGTTAAAGTGTCAGCGCATATAGCACCAGCCTCGACACCGCAAGGTAAATGAGGTTACAGATAATACATACATACAAAGGCTAATCTTGAGTCTAGGAAATCAAATGGTGAAGAAGATATATACATCAAATATAAGTATGGGCGTCCGGCGATTGTGAAGGGCACTCAAGAGAAAGATAAGAAAACTTCAAAAAACTAAAAATGTATTTTCAAAATGCAGGTGGTATCTGTACTAAGATACAAGAGTTAATGCATAAGATTCAATGTAGCAACTATGATATTATTATTGTAGAAAGTGGATTAAATGATGAAATTTTGAGCTCGGAGTTTAGGCTAAATAACTATATTATATACAGGTCAGATCGCAAGGCTATAACTTCATCTAAATCAAAAGGCGGTGAGATGTTTGTTGCTTTAAAGAATACTCTTCCATCTCGTCAATTAAATATCGCAATCGATACTGTGGAACAATTATTTATTGAAATTAAATTAAAAACAGAGTCTTTAATAATCGGAGCAGTATACAGTGAATTTATTTTAATGGTTAACATAGCTGTTTCGTTTCTATGCCAGCAATTAATCATACAGGTCACTTCCATAGTTACAAATGAGACCAATAGATTAGAGCGTGTATTTTACGAGTTAACATAGAAATGATTACTTGTCAAAAAGACAACTAAAAATCATCCTAATGTATACCACTGCAGAAAAGATACAACTTGTGAGTTGGTATTAGGGATGTCGTACCCGGTCTAAAATCAAACCCGGGTACCCGAAAGCAGTACCCGGGTACCCTCGGGTACCCGAAGAATTTACATTTTGCATTATTATTTTCTGGCGAATGAAAATATTTTCATACAGGCAATTTTTTATGACATTGTTTTCGTATTTGTTCGTACTTTTGTAGTTTCATACAATGTTCAAACTCTATGCTCTAAGCATTTTAATGCCGCGAGTTTTCAAGTGAACTAATTTGAAATAGTACCTACTCGCCAATTCAAACTGCAAGTCGTCTGTCCTAAATATTTTCAGACTTTCAAGTGTTATCAAATTCAAGTACGTAACTTTTTATGCGAAATTGGTAGCAGCATCAACATCACACAGATGATGTTTATGTTAGTTCAACCAATACTGATGCGATTTAATGGTGCTATTGACGGGTTGAATATTTCTGTGAAGCGGATTTATTGCCTTACATGAAACAATAATCAACATTCTGTGGTATGGGATGGGTTGATTCTTGTTATTACTGCATTGTTGTGTTTTTCTAGAACTTATTCCTATTCTTTTTAAGTTTTTATTATCTTCTCCGAAAAAGGCTGAGTTTTTGTGCATTACATAATTTACTAGTCGGGTACCCGGGTCCTGAAAATATACCCGGGTTGACTATTACCCGGGTCGACCCGGGTACCCGGGTACCCGCCGACATCCCTAGTTGGTATAGCACTTTAAGTTTAAGAAGAGTTTTTGATTTATTTTCAACAACATATCCCGATCCTCCCAAACCTACTCCAGCTGGCATTTTGAAAATTGTGAATAAATTTCAAACCACGAGAAAAGAAACAGATCACGTTTTATACTAACGCAGGCTAAAAAAGATGAAATTCTTAATTTAAACGAAAATGATAATAGACTGTCGACACAAAGAATATCTAATGTTGTTAATGTAAGTAAAAGCACGGTACACAAGTTTCTTAGGCGAGAACGCTTTAAAAGCTATCATTTTCAAAACCATCATGAGACGAAGAAATAAGAAACATTTTTTGTGAAACAATGATGAATAAAATTAATAATGGTGAAGTGCCACTTGATAGAAGTTTATTCACTGATGAGTCAACATTTTACACTCATGGAGAAGTTAATTCTCAGAATTGCAGGTACTGGAGCCGTGAAAACCTACATCTGCACAATGTTACTCGAACTCAACGACCCCAGAAAGTAAATGTGTGGGCAGGGCTAATAGGAGATCGTATTGTAGGATCGTTCTTCATTGACGGAAACCTCACTGGAGAAAGTTATCTTCAGCTACTGCAGCAACGGATAGTCCCAGAACTCAATGCAATGAACATCGACGATGTATGGTTTCAACAGGATGGCGCTCCACCTCACTACGCGCAAAATGTCCGAAATTATTTAAATCGTGTATTCCCACATCGATGGATAGGACGAGGAGGAGAAGTGAACTGGGCTGCAAGATCTCCAGATCTAGCTCCGAATGATTATTTTCTCTGGGGTGGTTTAAAAAGTGAAGTGTTTAATGGTGACAGAATGACCATTGAACAGCTAAAAAATAGAATTAGAATCGCAGCACAAGCAATAACTCCTGAACAGATAACTAACACTGTAATAGTAATTTACGATGCAAGTAACGTTATCAAGCTTTTTACATTACGAGAGAATAGTTTGAATGAACGAGCGACGTTAAGAGCAAGTTCTTTAAAATTCTCGAGTAATGTTGAAAGCAGATAACGTTACGTATATCGTAACACGGTTTATTTTATCCTAAAATACTAATCTTTTTAAAAAATAGGAAAAATGGTTATTAATGACACTTACAACAGCGAGTGGTGGTATCACTAGTAAGATAAAAACTCAATACTGTATTATGTACTGTTTGAGGCTTTCGCGGTTACTCGAATTATTCTCCTTAGCATAGAATTTCGGCTTAGACCGCGTAGTATATGTAGATGAACACCCAGCATTCTCTGGCTTAATGTGCCTTGCACCTTGTGAAGTCGAGCAAAAACCCGCGCGATGGCCATGCTCTTTGGTGGCTCGTGTTGTTTGAGTATTTTGAGAACGAGGATACTTAGGTAGATTTGGCCGTTTTGCTCTTTGTGCATCCATATTCACTAACGTTTCGCAAGACCTTGCAGCTTGCATCATCACTTTCACTCTGATGGTGCAAGGAATAAGTTCTAGAAAAACACAACAATGCAGTAATAACAAGAATCAACCCATCCCATACCACAGAATGTTGATTATTGTTTCATGTAAGGCAATAAATCCGCTTCACAGAAATATTCAACCCGTCAATAGCACCATTAAATCGCATCAGTATTGGTTGAACTAACATAAACATCATCTGTGTGATGTTGATGCTGCTACCAATTTCGCATAAAAAGTTACGTACTTGAATTTGATAACACTTGAAAGTCTGAAAATATTTAGGACAGACGACTTGCAGTTTGAATTGGCGAGTAGGTACTATTTCAAATTAGTTCACTTGAAAACTCGCGGCATTAAAATGCTTAGAGCATAGAGTTTGAACATTGTATGAAACTACAAAAGTACGAACAAATACGAAAACAATGTCATAAAAAATTGCCTGTATGAAAATATTTTCATTCGCCAGAAAATAATAATGCAAAATGTAAATTCTTCGGGTACCCGAGGGTACCCGGGTACTGCTTTCGGGTACCCGGGTTTGATTTTAGACCGGGTACGACATCCCTAATACCAACTCACAAGTTGTATCTTTTCTGCAGTGGTATACATTAGGATGATTTTTAGTTGTCTTTTTGACAAGTAATCATTTCTATGTTAACTCGTAAAATACACGCTCTAATCTATTGGTCTCATTTGTAACTATGGAAGTGACCTGTATGATTAATTGCTGGCATAGAAACGAAACAGCTATGTTAACTATTAAAATAAATTCACTGTATATACCGCCTGCATCAGATATTTCTCAATACGAAGGTCATTGTGAATGTGTTAACGACTTGTATGAAAGATTTCCTAACAGTCAGTTTATTGTTTGCAGAGACTATAATCTTTCTGGTGTTGATTGGTCTCAAGAAATGTCAGAAGTTTGCACTATTTGACACTTACGCGAAGAGCTATTAGGAGGACGGAAAATAAGATTTACCTACTGCGGACATATTTTCCACGAAAACTGCATCCTAGAATACATCCGAAGACGCCGTAGGTGTCTGGTCTGCAAACGACGTCTACAAAGAAGGGACACATTCGTAGTGGATGCAGACGGCCTTTTTTTAAAAGGTAATTATATACAGGATGATTTCGGATGAATGCCGCTGAAAGAGAAGGTGTCCGGTTTGCCATCGACGTCTGCAGATATCGGACACCTTCCGGCTGGATGTCGAAGATATCTTTTGTTAGACGGTAATTATTTACTATAACTTGAAACGCTTAAATTTCAACTTTTGAACGCAGTTTTGTACTGTTCTGTAGTAGTACGGAAGGGTAGAAAAACAATTTAAGCACAATTATTTTAGCGGAATATTCGTCAAAGAATTTGTCACTTCTGCGAAGAGCCATTAAGAGGACGGAAAATAAGATTTAACTACTGCGGACATATATTCCACGAAAACTGCATCCTAGAATACATCCGAAGACGGCGTAGGTGTCCGGTCTGCAAACGACGTCTACAAAGAAGGGACACATTCGTACTGGATGCAGACGGCGTAGGTGTCCGGTCTGCAAACGACGTCTACAAAGAAGGGACACATTCGTACTGGATGCAGACGGCCTTTTTTTAAAGGGTAATTATATATGGGATGATTTCCGCCGAAAGAGAAGGTGGATGGGTTGCCACCGAAGCTTGCGGATACCGCACACTTTCCGGCTGGATGTCGAAGACATCTTTTGTTAGACGATAATTATTTACTATAGCTTGAAACGCTTTAATTTCAACTTTTGAACGCAGTTTTCTACTGTTCTGTAGTAGTACGGAAGGGTAGAAAAACAATTTAAACATAATTATTTTAGCGGAATATTCGTCAAAGGATTTGTCACTTCTGCGAAGAGCTATTAGCAGGACGGAAAATAAGATTTACCTACTGCGGACATATATTCCACGAAAACTGTATCCTAGAATACATCCGAAGACGGCGTAGGTGTCCGGTCTGCAAACGACGTCTACAAAGAAGGGACACATTCGTACTGGATTCAGACGGCCTTTTTTTAAAAGGTAATTATATACGGGATGATTTCGGATGATTTCCGCCGAAAGAGAAGGTGTCCGGTTTGCCACCGACGCCTGCAGATATCGGACACTTTCCGGCTGGATGTCAAAGACATCTTTTGTTAGACGATAATTATTTACTATAGCTTGCAACGCTTAAATTGCAACTTTTGAACGCAGTTTTGTACTGTTCTGTAGTAGACGGAAGGGTAGAAAAACAATTTAAACACAATTAAGAACTTCAAATATATTCGACGTAACGGTAATACATCACACGTCAGTTCTATACAAAAGCAAAATACTCAATTCCCACATTTTTCTTCCCAAGATCAAATTCGCATTATCAAGACCGAGTGTATTAAATGTTTTACATGGAATATAGTCGGCATATAGTTGGGCATAAATAACGGTATCACCATCTAATGCTTCCGCGATATGACCATCAGCTCAGGTTCGCACCTGGTTCATACCTCAAATTTTTATTCCAAGGTCACCCATTCAACTTGCTCATCTAAAGTGCTTGATTTATGTAGACGAGGTTTGTTCTTTATGAATGCATTTTACACATGCAGTTTATTTTTACATATACATATTTTACATAAACCGTGCTATAGAACTTTTAGACCTAGTTGACGAAATTGTGACGGCCATCAGCCGAGAATAGATGATAAGAAACCACCAGGACCGCCGCCATCGACCCGATGCCTAAAAATTTCTGAATAGCCAACTTACACAAATTTTATGTACCGTCCTATTAAATGTATGACTAAATAGTAAAAAAAAAACAAAAAAAAGGACAATGGAGACAGATTGTTATGCAATGGGCCTAAAGTGGCGTGTAAAACTTTATTTATTTATACTGAAAAAAATCGTCGACATTGTGACACTAAATAATTTTAAAAATCAAATTAAGTTAGAAGTACAAATATCTTCACGTTTCTAATAAATTAAATACATTTTCAAATAAAAAAAATGTATCCCGCTGGGGTTTGAACCAGCCGCATTTGAGGCTCTATAGAATGCTCGATCCTGGTAGAGGATGTATGTGCGGCGGAATGCCATTTTAGACCAAGAGCCCATAACACCCGAATTACTAGTCATAGCGGCAAGCTCGGTAGGTAGTAAACCTTTCTACATTGCCCAAGTAGGTGTCAAAAACGCAAGTATGGCAGCCGAACTGCGGTTACAAATATTAACGGCGGCTTTGGAAAATTGTTAATGAAATTAAATATATTTTTTTAAAGCGGCAAGGCTAATTTTGGTTTTAATCGATAGACAAGGTCCCTAAACCCAGACGAAAATTTTGTGCCATACTGATAGGAAGGGTATAAAGGGCCGCCATACTAGGTCAAACTGGTAATTTTTTTATTGTAAAAAAAATAATAGCGGAAAGCTTCAATTTTTGTTTACTACTTCATTTAAACACCAATTATCCAAAAATATAATTGCCATACCGCTTGGATGGTTATGTGGGTAGCCATACTGATACAAACAAGTACGATTTTATAAGCCACGCTGCTATCACACATTTTCTCCAAAAAATTATACATCGCATCTACATAGTACACAAAACTTACATATAAAGTTTCAACGCCATATCTCTTTTCATTTTTGAGATATTCTGTTCACAGGCAGACAGACAGACACAGACAGACAGACACACAGACAGACGAATGAAAAAAATATGTTTTTTGGGATCAGGGGACTCTAAACCGTGAAGATCTGTTGAAAACCCAATTTCTAATTTTTGGGGTGAATCCAATACTTCCTTTATCGTAAAAGGAAGTAAAAATGAAAGCTTTTGGCCGAAAACCCCTAAATTACAAGTGCAAACGAAAGTACAAAACGCGTAGGTCCCCAAGCCCCCCTCCACGGCCAAGACATCCAAAGCCCGATATTGTAAAACTTGATCCGACATAATAATTGTCATTGCTTGCTTGCTTGATTGACTGATTGACGCCACTTTGAGAGCGAACCCGTGGGCCGAATTGGCTGATTTTGATCTCAAAGTAAGTCAGTAGTAGGGTTTTCAAATTTTTATAAGTGACTTTTTTATGTGGATTTTCTAACCTCACATTTTAACTCGACACACAAAATGGACCACTCTTGTACAAATTGTATTAAATGAATTATTTCGCGCCCAATTTGGGTGCAGAACGCTAGTATTTAATACACTACAATACCTACCTATTTTTTTTCAGGATGTTCAGGAAGTAATATGCGACGAAACACTATTCAATGGATCAACAATCGCTAAAACCGAATGCCGCCACTTTTTCCACCTGGATTGCATCATTCGATATATAAGAAAATACCGCAAGTACCCAAAGTGCAAGAAATGAATAGCAATGAATAGACTGGAAATTATAGAAAGTTAGGGGGGAGCGGGGACATACTGTTCGAATATTTGGCACTATTAAATTAATAACAATATTAAAGCATTGAAAAGGTTTCTCTAATCCCAATTATTAATGTTTGATTGCAAGACTTCTGTTTACATAAGTATTTATTTAAATTAACGAAAAGTGATAAAATATATAATTTGATTTTACCTATTGGAGTAATTTATAAATAATGTAGTTGTGGCGAGGGGCAGGAGTAAGAGTGAAGTTAATTACAACTGTCGAGTACAACACATCATCTGCAATTTAGCACTTTCAAAGTGTAGGTTTCCCAACATACAAAATTATCGCTTGATTGCAGAATACAGTGGCTTTATACAAGACAGTGTGGCCATAGGGATGTCTTCGCCGCTATTGGTCGACGCGAATATCCGCCATTGACAGACAAAATATTCAGTTACTTCTAAGTCTCAACATACAAACCCACCCACTGGCCGACAGATCCACTAAAACTACCTGACTGTATAGACTTTTTTGTCACCAAGGGGTTCACACCTGATTATCTAAACATTGAACCGAATTACGACATTGCATATAACCACACGCCGGTAATAGCCACTATACTGACGGGTCTAAAAGAAAAGGAACAACCTGTAAAACTCTGCAATCTAAAAACTGACTGGGACTTCTATAAAGAACTAATAGATAAACAAATAAATCTTAAGGTGTCACTCAAAACACCAAAGGAACTGGAAGATGAAGTGCAAAACTTTACAACGCTGATACAAGAAGCAGCCTGGGAAGCAACACCAATTCCAACAAAAAAGAATAGGAAGTGGAACTGTCCACCAGTTATTAGAGACAAAATCAAAGAAAAGAGACACCTTCGTAAACTTTGGCAAAGGTCAAGACATCCTCAAGATAAAACAAATTATAATCGAGCAGCAAGACAGCTAAAGGAGTACCTAATAGAGCTCAAAAATGACTCCTTTAAGAAATATCTTGAAAACTTATCGCCTACAGAGGACACTAACTACGCATTGTGGAAGGCCACAAAAAGACTAAAACGACCCCGAGAACAAATTCCACCTATTAGAAGAACCAACGGAACCTGGGCGAAGACAGCGAAAGATAAAGCTGAAGCATTTGCAGATCACCTGCGGGATGTATTTAAACCGCTTCCCTCAGCCAATGAAAATGAAGACATTGAAATAAACACATTTCTAGAAGAGGCTGAACAACCAAGCAAACCTGTCACGCCAAAAGAAGTTAAAAACCTCATCAAAAACGATCTAAATCCTAAAAAGGCGCCAGGCTATGACCTGATCACAGGACAACTCGTGAAGGAGCTAACTCGCAAAGGCGTAGTGATGCTAACACAGCTCTTCAATGCCTCACTCAGACTGAAATACTTCCCAGCACAATGGAAAATGGCAGAAGTAATAGTAATACAAAAACCAGGTAAACCGCCACATGAGCCCACCTCTTACCGCCCGATTAGCCTCCTACCGATAATGGCAAAAATGTTAGAAAAACTAATAGCAAAAAAACTAAAAGACACCATCGCTGAACGTAACTTGATTCCGAATCATCAATTCGGGTTTCGAAGTCATCATTCAACTATCGAGCAAGTCCACCGAGTAGTTAATACTGTAAACAAAACGTTTGAGGAAAAGAGCTACTGCACAGCAGTATTCCTTGATATCCGCCAAGCCTTTGATAAGGTCTGGCATCAAGGACTGCTTTACAAGCTAAAGAGAAATTTGCCAGAAGCATTATATACCATCCTTAAATCATACTTGAACGAAAGATTTTTCAGAGTACGATATGAAAACGACGTAACAACGTTAAACTCAATATCATCAGGTGTTCCACAGGGAAGTGTGCTTGGACCCATACTTTACTTGATTTTTACAGCCGACTTGCCGACAAACACAAATGTTACCACAACAACATTCGCTGATGATACTGCCATATTAGCAGTACACCAAAATCCGATTGAAGCAACAATATTACTGCAAAACAACATTAACGAGATCGAGAAATGGACCAAAAAATGGCGCATCGGTATAAACGAGGCCAAATCAAATCATATTGTATTCACAAAATGCCTTGGAGAATGTCCGACAGTCACAATAAACAACCAAATAATTCCTACCACAGACACAGTTAAATACCTGGGTATGCACCTCGATAAAGGACTCACATGGCGAAATCACATCTGGCAGAAACGCAAGCAACTAAACATGAAATTTCGCAAACACTATTGGCTATTAGGACGGAAATCACAATTAGCACTCAGAAACAAACTCCTTGCGTACAACGTCATCCTCAAGCCAATTTGGACTTACGGGTTACAGTTATGGGGAACGGCATCGAAAACCAATATAGCAATCCTCGAGAGATTTCAGGCAAAGGTGCTGCGGACTATCATAGACGCTCCCTGGTTCGTCACAAATAGTGATATTTACAATGATCTGGAAGTGCCAAAAATCAGTGAAGTGATTGTGGACTACAGCGCAAAATAAATAAAACGTTTAGAAGTGCATCCAAATGTCTTGGCAATTAATTTGCTAGATAACAGTCAGCAAACATATCGTTTAAAAAGGAGAACGCCATTAGACTTGACTCATAAATCTGAGTGACAGCATAGTTTGTATAGTATGTAGTATTAGTATAGTATTAGTATTAATAGTAATCATATCTAGTATCGTAGTATCATATTGGAATATGTACTATAATGCGCATATAGAGAGTGTTGTTCACTGGAACACACCTCTTCATGTTAATTAAATTTAATTTAATTTATGTAAATCAGCTTATATGTTTATTGTTTGTAAAAAACAGATTGCATAGTAAACGTACAACAAAAAAAAAACTTCTAAGTAAACAACAATGATAAATCTATGAATGACATTAGTAACATCCGAATTTGTTCGTTCATGTTTAAGAAAATGCCGCTACATAACGAATTCTCCAATGCTGAAAGGTTCGTTATGACGCAGCATTTTCTTAAGCACAAAAGACAAAAAACTGATGTCCCCAACGTTATTAATTGATTTTTTGTTGTTGTTTACTAGATTACAATCATTACCCATTGTTTTTGTGATCATGGCTACTTGATAATTGCACGTCTTAATGACAACCAAAAACCTTTGATAGGCATTTTAAGGTAAACGGTTACTCTTACGCTTATGAACTAAGAGTACATTATTTTTGTGGATTTTAATTCTCTTTCAGATAATAACCTAAAATTTTTGAAAATGTAACAGATAACGAAGTTAGAGCTAAACAAAGTTTTGAAAGAAAGGTAAAGTGGTCCTTAAAGTCAAGTCTAGTTTATTAAATTTTTCCTATTAGTGCACAACATAATAGTAAGCATATATACCAAAATTCAAATCGATATCTTTACATTTGTGGAAATTAACAAAAAAATTAAAAATAAAAATTTTAACTTCAAGGCCCTATAACTTCTTACTGAAGGGACTTTGTACTGAGGTATATTAGGTTTAATCGATTTATTATGACATAAGGAATCTATGACTAATCGGTGTCCCATTCTTTTTGGGACACCCTGTATATAGTTGGTGATACTGTAAGCCGATGTCAAATTCGAGGTTAGCAGGTTGTTTTGCGTCAGTCTATGTCAAAACTGACGCAAAACCTAACCTGCTAACATCGACTTTAATGTCATTTCTTGACAATATAGCCCACTAATTAAAAAAATACCCCGTGGAATATGAATTTTCATATTCCACTAGTGTAATCTGAGCCGCTTTTTGTATTTAGATTTGGCTACATAATGCACTTATTATTTGACAGTTGCAGATAAAAATTTTAAATAAGAGTTGTGGGGTTATGACTGAATTTTGTTAAAATGCTATCATAACCACACAACTTTCATTTATTTTTTTTTCTATGGGCAATAATATCGATGATAAGGGGCGAATAATATATAATGAATAACCCTGTACAGTATTCCAACCAACAATTGGAAATCTCTGCCAAATCAGGCCAGTATTGAGAACAGTCACTTCGTAACTTAATGCATAAAATGACTGATTGTCATTCAGTGACACTTCGATAATAACTTTCACATCTGACATATGCATTGGGAATTTTCTTTGAATATAAAATCTGTTGTTCTAAGGGTTATACGTATTTTGGTTTTCCGAATTACTAATAATAAACATGCATCCCAAAATTTCATATCTAACTATCAAAATATTTATTCGTTTGATTTTATTTTGATTCAAATGTTTTGGATATACACAAATATTGATTGTATTGTATCTGAAATTTGGTGCTAAATTTTTAGTGAAAATGAAAGCTTTAAAAGTTAATAGAAAACAGAAACCTAAATCGTCTAAAAAGTCGCCCAATCCGCGCAAACCGCGCCGGCCGAAAGCACCACCACGGAGGCCACGAACCCCATTCCTCGTAAGACAGTGTATTAGCATATGAATATTTATGAATATTTACAAATTTTTTTTCAAGACAACAGTAATCTTATCTGTGATCTTTGCAGAGACACATTATTTAATGGACAAGAAGTAGCGCTAGCACGATGCAACCACATATTTCATCGAGACTGTATCGAGATATATATTCGTGAATATAGAAAATGTCAGAAATGCAATCATAGATTAGCTCTTAAAACACTTACGGAAGTAACACCATAATTTTGGAAGACTTGTAACATCAAAATCAAATATAAATATATTCCTAACTTCTTGTTTTAAATCCAATACATTATGTGACAGTTTTGGCGTCTGACATTTCTGTTCTCTATTATTTCCGTCAAGAGAGGCTTTAATATACAGATCTCGCCATACAACGCATCTGTAAACAAAATATTAAATTTTGAAATGTTAATAAAAGCTAATTTGGAAAAGCTGCGTAATTTACTGAAAAGCTACTATTAAAGTTATTAACTCTCAGTATTATATTGGTTATTTATGATTACTAATAATAAAAATGCATCCCAAAATTTCATAGCTAACTATCAAAATATTTATTCGTTTGATTTTATTTTGATTCAAATGTTTTGAATATACACAAATATTGACAGTATTTTGTTTGAACATGTGCTAAATTTTCAGTAAAAATGAAGTCTTTAGAAGCTAAAAGAAGAAATCAATTCAAATCGTCTAAGAAGCCGCCAAATAAGCGCAAACCGCACCGGCAGAAACCACCACGGAGGCCAAGAACCCCATTCCTCGTAAGACAGTGTATTAGCATATGAATATTTATCAATATTTACAATTTTTTTTCAGGACAACAGTAATCTTATCTGTGATCTTTGCAGAGACACATTATTTAATGGACAAGAAGTAGCGCTAGCACGATGCAACCACATATTTCATCGAGACTGTATCGAGATATATATTCGTGAATATAGAAAATGTCCCAAATGCAATCATAGATTAGCTCTTAAAACACTTATGGAAGTAACACCATAATTTTGGAAGATTTGTAACATCAAAATCAAATATAAATATATTCCTAACTTCTTGTTTTAAATACAATACATTATGTGACAGTTTTGGCGTCTGACATTTCTGTTCTCTATTATTTCCGTCAAGAGAGGCTTTAATATACAGATCTCGCCATACAACGCATCTGTAAACAAAATATTACATTTTGAAATGTTGTTAATAAAAGCTAATTTGGAAAAGCTGCGTAATTTACTGAAAAGCTACTATTAAAGTTATTAACTCTCAGTATTATATTGGTTATTTATGATTACTAATAATAAACATGCATCCCAAAATGTCATAGCTAACTATCAAAATATTTATTCGTTTGATTTTATTTTGATTCAAATGTTTTGAATATACACAAATATTGACAGTATTTTGTTTGAACATGTGCTAAATTTTCAGTAAAAATGAAGTCTTTAGAAGCTAAAAGAAGAAATAAATCCAAATCGTCTAAGAAGCCGCCAAATAAGCGCAAACCGCACCGGCAGAAACCACCACGGAGGCCAAGAACCCCATTCCTCGTAAGACAGTGTATTAGCATATGAATATTTATCAATATTTACAATTTTTTTTCAGGACAACAGTAATCTTATCTGAGATCTTTGCAGAGACACATTATTTAATGGACAAGAAGTAGCGCTAGCACGATGCAACCACATATTTCATCGAGACTGTATCGAGATATATATTCGTGAATATAGAAAATGTCCCAAATGCAATCATAGATTAGCTCTTAAAACACTTATGGAAGTAACACCATAATTTTGGAAGATTTGTAACATCAAAATCAAATATAAATATATTCCTAACTTCTTGTTTTAAATACAATACATTATGTGACAGTTTTGGCGTCTGACATTTCTGTTCTCTATTATTTCCGTCAAGAGAGGCTTTAATATACAGATCACGCCATACAACGCATCTGTAAACAAAATATTAAATTTTGAAATGTTGTTAATAAAAGCTAATTTGGAAAAGCTGCGTAATTTACTGAAAAGCTACTATTAAAGTTATTAACTCTCAGTATTATATTGGTTATTTATGATTACTAATAATAAAAATGCATCCCAAAATTTCATAGCTAACTATCAAAATATTTATTCGTTTGATTTTATTTTGATTCAAATGTTTTGTATATACACAAATATTGACAGTATTTTGTTTGAACATGTGCTAAATTTTCAGTAAAAATGAAGTCTTTAGAAGCTAAAAGAAGAAATCAATTCAAATCGTCTAAGAAGCCGACAAATAAGCGCAAACCGCACCGGCAGAAACCACCACGGAGGCCAAGAACCCCATTCCTCGTAAGACAGTGTATTAGCATATGAATATTTATCAATATTTACAATTTTTTTTTTCAGGACACCAGTAATCTTATCTGTGATCTTTGCAGAGACACATTATTTAATGGACAAGAAGTAGCGCTAGCACGATGCAACCACATATTTCATCGAGACTGTATCGAGATATATATTCGTGAATATAGAAAATGTCCCAAATGCAATCATAGATTAGCTCTTAAAACACTTATGGAAGTAACACCATAATTTTGGAAGATTTGTAACATCAAAATCAAATATAAATATATTCCTAACTTCTTGTTTTAAATACAATAAATTATGTGACAGTTTTGGCGTCTGACATTTCTGTTCTCTATTATTTCCGTCAAGAGAGGCTTTAATATACAGATCTCGCCATACAACGCATCTGTAAACAAAATATTAAATTCTGAAAGGTTGTTGTTAATAAAAGCTAATTTGGAAAAGCTTCGTAATTTACTGAAAAGCTACTATTAAAGTTATTAACTCTCAGTATTATATTGGTTATTTATGATTACTAATAATAAACATGCATCCCAAAATGTCATAGCTAACTATCAAAATATTTATTCGTTTGATTTTATTTTGATTCAAATGTTTTGAATATACACAAATATTGACAGTATTTTGTTTGAACATGTGCTAAATTTTCAGTAAAAATGAAGTCTTTAGAAGCTAAAAGAAGAAATAAATCCAAATCGTCTAAGAAGCCGCCAAATAAGCGCAAACCGCACCGGCAGAAACCACCACGGAGGCCAAGAACCCCATTCCTCGTAAGACAGTGTATTAGCATATGAATATTTATCAATATTTACAATTTTTTTTTTCAGGACACCAGTAATCTTATCTGTGATCTTTGCAGAGACACATTATTTAATGGACAAGAAGTAGCGCTAGCACGATGCAACCACATATTTCATCGAGACTGTATCGAGATATATATTCGTGAATATAGAAAATGTCCCAAATGCAATCATAGATTAGCTCTTAAAACACTTATGGAAGTAACACCATAATTTTGGAAGATTTGTAACATCAAAATCAAATATAAATATATTCCTAACTTCTTGTTTTAAATACAATACATTATGTGACAGTTTTGGCGTCTGACATTTCTGTTCTCTATTATTTCCGTCAAGAGAGGCTTTAATATACAGATCTCGCCATACAACGCATCTGTAAACAAAATATTAAATTTTGAAATGTTAATAAAAGCTAATTTGGAAAAGCTGCGTAATTTACTGAAAAGCTACTATTAAAGTTATTAACTCTCAGTATTATATTGGTTATTTATGATTACTAATAATAAAAATGCATCCCAAAATTTCATAGCTAACTATCAAAATATTTATTCGTTTGATTTTATTTTGATTCAAATGTTTTGAATATACACAAATATTGACAGTATTTTGTTTGAACATGTGCTAAATTTTCAGTAAAAATGAAGTCTTTAGAAGCTAAAAGAAGAAATAAATCCAAATCGTCTAAGAAGCCGCCAAATAAGCGCAAACCGCACCGGCAGAAACCACCACGGAGGCCAAGAACCCCATTCCTCGTAAGACAGTGTATTAGCATATGAATATTTATCAATATTTACAATTTTTTTTTTCAGGACACCAGTAATCTTATCTGTGATCTTTGCAGAGACACATTATTTAATGGACAAGAAGTAGCGCTAGCACGATGCAACCACATATTTCATCGAGACTGTATCGAGATATATATTCGTGAATATAGAAAATGTCCCAAATGCAATCATAGATTAGCTCTTAAAACACTTATGGAAGTAACACCATAATTTTGGAAGATTTGTAATATCAAAATCAAATATAAATATATTCCTAACTTCTTGTTTTAAATACAATAAATTATGTGACAGTTTTGGCGTCTGACATTTCTGTTCTCTATTATTTCCGTCAAGAGAGGCTTTAATATACAGATCTCGCCATACAACGCATCTGTAAACAAAATATTAAATTCTGAAAGGTTGTTGTTAATAAAAGCTAATTTGGAAAAGCTTCGTAATTTACTGAAAAGCTACTATTAAAGTTATTAACTCTCAGTATTATATTGGTTATTTATGATTACTAATAATAAACATGCATCCCAAAATGTCATAGCTAACTATCAAAATATTTATTCGTTTGATTTTATTTTGATTCAAATGTTTTGAATATACACAAATATTGACAGTATTTTGTTTGAACATGTGCTAAATTTTCAGTAAAAATGAAGTCTTTAGAAGCTAAAAGAAGAAATCAATTCAAATCGTCTAAGAAGCCGCCAAATAAGCGCAAACCGCACCGGCAGAAACCACCACGGAGGCCAAGAACCCCATTCCTCGTAAGACAGTGTATTAGCATATGAATATTTATCAATATTTACAATTTTTTTTCAGGACAACAGTAATCTTATCTGTGATCTTTGCAGAGACACATTATTTAATGGACAAGAAGTAGCGCTAGCACGATGCAACCACATATTTCATCGAGACTGTATCGAGATATATATTCGTGAATATAGAAAATGTCAGAAATGCAATCATAGATTAGCTCTTAAAACACTTACGGAAGTAACACCATAATTTTGGAAGATTTGTAACATCAAAATCAAATATAAATATATTCCTAACCTCTTGTTTTAAATACAATACATTATGTTACAGTTTTGGCGTCTGACATTTCTGTTCTCTATTATTTCCGTCAAGAGAGGCTTTAATATACAGATCTCGCCATACAACGCATCTGTAAACAAAATATTAAATTTTGAAATGTTAATAAAAGCTAATTTGGAAAAGCTGCGTAATTTACTGAAAAGCTACTATTAAAGTTATTAACTCTCAGTATTATATTGGTTATTCATGATTACTAATAATAAAAATGCATCCCTAAATTTCATAGCTAACTATCAAAATATTTATTCGTTTGATTTTATTTTGATTCAAATGTTTTGAATATACACAAATATTGACAGTATTTTGTTTGAACATGTGCTAACTTTTCAGTAAAAATGAAGTCCTTAGAAGCTAAAAGAAGAAATCAATTCAAATCGTCTAAGAAGCCGCCAAATAAGCGCAAACCGCACCGGCAGAAACCACCACGGAGGCCAAGAACCCCATTCCTCGTAAGATAGTGTATTAGCATATGAATATTTATCAATATTTACAATTTTTTTTCAGGACAACAGTAATCTTATCTGTGATCTTTGCAGAGACACATTATTTAATGGACAAGAAGTAGCGCTAGCACGATGCAACCACATATTTCATCGAGACTGTATCGAGATATATATTCGTGAATATAGAAAATGTCCCAAATGCAATCATAGATTAGCTCTTAAAACACTTATGGAAGTAACACCATAATTTTGGAAGATTTGTAACATCAAAATCAAATATAAATATATTCCTAACTTCTTGTTTTAAATACAATACATTATGTGACAGTTTTGGCGTCTGACATTTCTGTTCTCTATTATTTCCGTCAAGAGAGGCTTTAATATACAGATCTCGCCATACAACGCATCTGTAAACAAAATATTAAATTTTGAAATGTTGTTAATAAAAGCTAATTTGGAAAAGCTGCGTAATTTACTGAAAAGCTACTATTAAAGTTATTAACTCTCAGTATTATATTGGTTATTTATGATTACTAATAATAAAAATGCATCCCAAAATTTCATAGCTAACTATCAAAATATTTATTCGTTTGATTTTATTTTGATTCAAATGTTTTGAATATACACAAATATTGACAGTATTTTGTTTGAACATGTGCTAAATTTTCAGTAAAAATGAAGTCTTTAGAAGCTAAACGAAGAAATCAATTCAAATCGTCTAAGAAGCCGACAAATAAGCGCAAACCGCACCGGCAGAAACCACCACGGAGGCCAAGAACCCCATTCCTCGTAAGACAGTGTATTAGCATATGAATATTTATCAATATTTACAATTTTTTTTTCAGAACAACAGTAATCTTATCTGTGATCTTTGCAGAGACACATTATTTAATTGACAAGAAGTAGCGCTAGCACGATGCAACCACATATTTCATCGAGACTGTATCGAGATATATATTCGTGAATATAGAAAATGTCCCAAATGCAATCATAGATTAGCTCTTAAAACACTTATGGAAGTAACACCATAATTTTGGAAGATTTGTAACATCAAAATCAAATATAAATATATTCCTAACTTCTTGTTTTAAATACAATACATTATGTGACAGTTTTGGCGTCTGACATTTCTGTTCTCTATTATTTCCGTCAAGAGAGGCTTTAATATACAGATCTCGCCATACAACGCATCTGTAAACAAAATATTACATTTTGAAATGTTGTTAATAAAAGCTAATTTGGAAAAGCTGCGTAATTTACTGAAAAGCTACTATTAAAGTTATTAACTCTCAGTATTATATTGGTTATTTATGATTACTAATAATAAAAATGCATCCCAAAATTTCATAGCTAACTATCAAAATATTTATTCGTTTGATTTTATTTTGATTCAAATGTTTTGTATATACACAAATATTGACAGTATTTTGTTTGAACATGTGCTAAATTTTCAGTAAAAATGAAGTCTTTAGAAGCTAAAAGAAGAAATCAATTCAAATCGTCTAAGAAGCCGACAAATAAGCGCAAACCGCACCGGCAGAAACCACCACGGAGGCCAAGAACCCCATTCCTCGTAAGACAGTGTATTAGCATATGAATATTTATCAATATTTACAATTTTTTTTTCAGGACAACAGTAATCTTATCTGCGATCTTTGCAGAGACACATTATTTAATGGACAAGAAGTAGCGCTAGCACGATGCAACCACATATTTCATCGAGACTGTATCGAGATATATATTCGTGAATATAGAAAATGTCCCAAATGCAATCATAGATTAGCTCTTAAAACACTTATGGAAGTAACACCATAATTTTGGAAGATTTGTAATATCAAAATCAAATATAAATATATTCCTAACTTCTTGTTTTAAATACAATAAATTATGTGACAGTTTTGGCGTCTGACATTTCTGTTCTCTATTATTTCCGTCAAGAGAGGCTTTAATATACAGATCTCGCCATACAACGCATCTGTAAACAAAATATTAAATTCTGAAAGGTTGTTGTTAATAAAAGCTAATTTGGAAAAGCTTCGTAATTTACTGAAAAGCTACTCTCAGTTTTATATTGGTTATTTATGATTACTAATAATAAAAATGCATCCCAAAATTTCATAGCTAACTATCAAAATATTTATTCGTTTGATTTTATTTTGATTCAAATGTTTTGAATATACACAAATATTGACAGTATTTTGTTTGAACATGTGCTAAATTTTCAGTAAAAATGAAGTCTTTAGAAGCTAAAAGAAGAAATAAATCCAAATCGTCTAAGAAGCCGCCAAATAAGCGCAAACCGCACCGGCAGAAACCACCACGGAGGCCAAGAACCCCATTCCTCGTAAGACAGTGTATTAGCATATGAATATTTATCAATATTTACAATTTTTTTTTTCAGGACACCAGTAATCTTATCTGTGATCTTTGCAGAGACACATTATTTAATGGACAAGAAGTAGCGCTAGCACGATGCAACCACATATTTCATCGAGACTGTATCGAGATATATATTCGTGAATATAGAAAATGTCCCAAATGCAATCATAGATTAGCTCTTAAAACACTTATGGAAGTAACACCATAATTTTGGAAGATTTGTAACATCAAAATCAAATATAAATATATTCCTAACTTCTTGTTTTAAATACAATAAATTATGTGACAGTTTTGGCGTCTGACATTTCTGTTCTCTATTATTTCCGTCAAGAGAGGCTTTAATATACAGATCTCGCCATACAACGCATCTGTAAACAAAATATTAAATTCTGAAAGGTTGTTGTTAATAAAAGCTAATTTGGAAAAGCTTCGTAATTTACTGAAAAGCTACTATTAAAGTTATTAACTCTCAGTATTATATTGGTTATTTATGATTACTAATAATAAACATGCATCCCAAAATGTCATAGCTAACTATCAAAATATTTATTCGTTTGATTTTATTTTGATTCAAATGTTTTGAATATACACAAATATTGACAGTATTTTGTTTGAACATGTGCTAAATTTTCAGTAAAAATGTAGTCTTTAGAAGCTAAAAGAAGAAATCAATTCAAATCGTCTAAGAAGCCGACAAATAAGCGCAAACCGCACCGGCAGAAACCACCACGGAGGCCAAGAACCCCATTCCTCGTAAGACAGTGTATTAGCATATGAATATTTATCAATATTTACAATTTTTTTTTCAGGACAACAGTAATCTTATCTGCGATCTTTGCAGAGACACATTATTTAATGGACAAGAAGTAGCGCTAGCACGATGCAACCACATATTTCATCGAGACTGTATCGAGATATATATTCGTGAATATAGAAAATGTCCCAAATGCAATCATAGATTAGCTCTTAAAACACTTATGGAAGTAACACCATAATTTTGGAAGATTTGTAACATCAAAATCAAATATAAATATATTCCTAACTTCTTGTTTTAAATACAATACATTATGTGACAGTTTTGGCGTCTGACATTTCTGTTCTCTATTATTTCCGTCAAGAGAGGCTTTAATATACAGATCTCGCCATACAACGCATCTGTAAACAAAATATTACATTTTGAAATGTTGTTAATAAAAGCTAATTTGGAAAAGCTGCGTAATTTACTGAAAAGCTACTATTAAAGTTATTAACTCTCAGTATTATATTGGTTATTTATGATTACTAATAATAAAAATGCATCCCAAAATTTCATAGCTAACTATCAAAATATTTATTCGTTTGATTTTATTTTGATTCAAATGTTTTGTATATACACAAATATTGACAGTATTTTGTTTGAACATGTGCTAAATTTTCAGTAAAAATGAAGTCTTTAGAAGCTAAAAGAAGAAATCAATTCAAATCGTCTAAGAAGCCGACAAATAAGCGCAAACCGCACCGGCAGAAACCACCACGGAGGCCAAGAACCCCATTCCTCGTAAGACAGTGTATTAGCATATGAATATTTATCAATATTTACAATTTTTTTTTCAGGACAACAGTAATCTTATCTGCGTTCTTTGCAGTGACACATTATTTAATGGACAAGAAGTAGCGCTAGCACGATGCAACCACATATTTCATCGAGACTGTATCGAGATATATATTCGTGAATATAGAAAATGTCCCAAATGCAATCATAGATTAGCTCTTAAAACACTTATGGAAGTAACACCATAATTTTGGAAGATTTGTAATATCAAAATCAAATATAAATATATTCCTAACTTCTTGTTTTAAATACAATAGATTATGTGACAGTTTTGGCGTCTGACATTTCTGTTCTCTATTATTTCCGTCAAGAGAGGCTTTAATATACAGATCTCGCCATACAACGCATCTGTAAACAAAATATTAAATTCTGAAAGGTTGTTGTTAATAAAAGCTAATTTGGAAAAGCTTCGTAATTTACTGAAAAGCTACTATTAAAGTTATTAACTCTCAGTATTATATTGGTTATTTATGATTACTAATAATAAACATGCATCCCAAAATGTCATAGCTAACTATCAAAATATTTATTCGTTTGATTTTATTTTGATTCAAATGTTTTGAATATACACAAATATTGACAGTATTTTGTTTGAACATGTGCTAAATTTTCAGTAAAAATTAAGTCTTTAGAAGCTAAAAGAAGAAATAAATCCAAATCGTCTAAGAAGCCGCCAAATAAGCGCAAACCGCACCGGCAGAAACCACCACGGAGGCCAAGAACCCCATTCCTCGTAAGACAGTGTATTAGCATATGAATATTTATCAATATTTAAAATTTTTTTTCAGGACAACAGTAATCTTATCTGTGATCTTTGCAGAGACACATTATTTAATGGACAAGAAGTAGCGCTAGCACGATGCAACCACATATTTCATCGAGACTGTATCGAGATATATACTCGTGAATATAGAAAATGTCAGAAATGCAATCATAGATTAGCTCTTAAAACACTTACGGAAGTAACACCATAATTTTGGAAGATTTGTAACATCAAAATCAAATATAAATATATTCCTAACTTCTTGTTTTAAATACAATACATTATGTGACAGTTTTGGCGTCTGACATTTCTGTTCTCTATTATTTCCGTCAAGAGAGGCTTTAATATACAGATCTCGCCATACAACGCATCTGTAAACAAAATATTAAATTTTGAAATGTTAATAAAAGCTAATTTGGAAAAGCTGCGTAATTTACTGAAAAGCTACTATTAAAGTTATTAACTCTCAGTATTATATTGGTTATTTATGATTACTAATAATAAAAATGCATCCCAAAATTTCATAGCTAACTATCAAAATATTTATTCGTTTGATTTTATTTTGATTCAAATGTTTTGAATATACACAAATATTGACAGTATTTTGTTTGAACATGTGCTAAATTTTCAGTAAAAATGAAGTCTTTAGAAGCTAAAAGAAGAAATCAATTCAAATCGTCTAAGAAGCCGCCAAATAAGCGCAAACCGCACCGGCAGAAACCACCACGGAGGCCAAGAACCCCATTCCTCGTAAGACAGTGTATTAGCATATGAATATTTATCAATATTTACAATTTTTTTTTCAGGACAACAGTAATCTTATCTGCGATCTTTGCAGAGACACATTATTTAATGGACAAGAAGTAGCGCTAGCACGATGCAACCACATATTTCATCGAGACTGTATCGAGATATATATTCGTGAATATAGAAAATGTCCCAAATGCAATCATAGATTAGCTCTTAAAACACTTATGGAAGTAACACCATAATTTTGGAAGATTTGTAACATCAAAATCAAATATAAATATATTCCTAACTTCTTGTTTTAAATACAATAAATTATGTGACAGTTTTGGCGTCTGACATTTCTGTTCTCTATTATTTCCGTCAAGAGAGGCTTTAATATACAGATCTCGCCATACAACGCATCTGTAAACAAAATATTAAATTCTGAAAGGTTGTTGTTAATAAAAGCTAATTTGGAAAAGCTTCGTAATTTACTGAAAAGCTACTATTAAAGTTATTAACTCTCAGTATTATATTGGTTATTTATGATTACTAATAATAAACATGCATCCCAAAATGTCATAGCTAACTATCAAAATATTTATTCGTTTGATTTTATTTTGATTCAAATGTTTTGAATATACACAAATATTGACAGTATTTTGTTTGAACATGTGCTAAATTTTCAGTAAAAATGAAGTCTTTAGAAGCTAAAAGAAGAAATCAATTCAAATCGTCTAAGAAGCCGCCAAATAAGCGCAAACCGCACCGGCAGAAACCACCACGGAGGCCAAGAACCCCATTCCTCGTAAGATAGTGTATTAGCATATGAATATTTATCAATATTTACAATTTTTTTTTCAGGACAACAGTAATCTTATCTGTGATCTTTGCAGAGACACATTATTTAATGGACAAGAAGTAGCGCTAGCACGATGCAACCACATATTTCATCGAGACTGTATCGAGATATATATTCGTGAATATAGAAAATGTCAGAAATGCAATCATAGATTAGCTCTTAAAACACTTACGGAAGTAACACCATAATTTTGGAAGATTTGTAACATCAAAATCAAATATAAATATATTCCTAACTTCTTGTTTTAAATACAATACATTATGTGACAGTTTTGGCGTCTGACATTTCTGTTCTCTATTATTTCCGTCAAGAGAGGCTTTAATATACAGATCTCGCCATACAACGCATCTGTAAACAAAATATTAAATTCTGAAAGGTTGTTGTTAATAAAAGCTAATTTGGAAAAGCTTCGTAATTTACTGAAAAGCTACTATTAAAGTTATTAACTCTCAGTATTATATTGGTTATTTATGATTACTAATAATAAACATGCATCCCAAAATGTCATAGCTAACTATCAAAATATTTATTCGTTTGATTTTATTTTGATTCAAATGTTTTGAATATACACAAATATTGACAGTATTTTGTTTGAACATGTGCTAAATTTTCAGTAAAAATGAAGTCTTTAGAAGCTAAAAGAAGAAATCAATTCAAATCGTCTAAGAAGCCGCCAAATAAGCGCAAACCGCACCGGCAGAAACCACCACGGAGGCCAAGAACCCCATTCCTCGTAAGATAGTGTATTAGCATATGAATATTTATCAATATTTACAATTTTTTTTTCAGGACAACAGTAATCTTATCTGTGATCTTTGCAGAGACACATTATTTAATGGACAAGAAGTAGCGCTAGCACGATGCAACCACATATTTCATCGAGACTGTATCGAGATATATATTCGTGAATATAGAAAATGTCAGAAATGCAATCATAGATTAGCTCTTAAAACACTTACGGAAGTAACACCATAATTTTGGAAGATTTGTAACATCAAAATCAAATATAAATATATTCCTAACTTCTTGTTTTAAATACAATACATTATGTGACAGTTTTGGCGTCTGACATTTCTGTTCTCTATTATTTCCATCAAGAGAGGCTTTAATATACAGATCTCGCCATACAACGCATCTGTAAACAAAATATTAAATTTTGAAATGTTGTTAATAAAAGCTAATTTGGAAAAGCTGCGTAATTTACTGAAAAGCTACTATTAAAGTTATTAACTCTCAGTATTATATTGGTTATTTATGATTACTAATAATAAAAATGCATCCCAAAATTTCATAGCTAACTATCAAAATATTTATTCGTTTGATTTTATTTTGATTCAAATGTTTTGAATATACACAAATATTGACAGTATTTTGTTTGAACATGTGCTAACTTTTCAGTAAAAATGAAGTCCTTAGAAGCTAAAAGAAGAAATCAATTCAAATCGTCTAAGAAGCCGCCAAATAAGCGCAAACCGCACCGGCAGAAACCACCACGGAGGCCAAGAACCCCATTCCTCGTAAGATAGTGTATTAGCATATGAATATTTATCAATATTTACAATTTTTTTTTCAGGACGACAGTAATCTTATCTGTGATCTTTGCAGAGACACATTATTTAATGGACAAGAAGTAGCGCTAGCACGATGCAACCACATATTTCATCGAGACTGTATCGAGATATATATTCGTGAATATAGAAAAGGTCCCAAATGCAATCATAGATTAGCTCTTAAAACACTTATGGAAGTAACACCATAATTTTGGAAGATTTGTAACATCAAAATCAAATATAAATATATTCCTAACTTCTTGTTTTAAATACAATACATTATGTGACAGTTTTGGCGTCTGACATTTCTGTTCTCTATTATTTCCGTCAAGAGAGGCTTTAATATACAGATCTCGCCATACAACGCATCTGTAAACAAAATATTAAATTTTGAAATGTTGTTAATAAAAGCTAATTTGGAAAAGCTGCGTAATTTACTGAAAAGCTACTATTAAAGTTATTAACTCTCAGTATTATATTGGTTATTTATGATTACTAATAATAAAAATGCATCCCAAAATTTCATAGCTAACTATCAAAATATTTATTCGTTTGATTTTATTTTGATTCAAATGTTTTGAATATACACAAATATTGACAGTATTTTGTTTGAACATGTGCTAAATTTTCAGTAAAAATGAAGTCTTTAGAAGCTAAAAGAAGAAATCAATTCAAATCGTCTAAGAAGCCGACAAATAAGCGCAAACCGCACCGGCAGAAACCACCACGGAGGCCAAGAACCCCATTCCTCGTAAGACAGTGTATTAGCATATAAATATTTATCAATATTTACAATTTTTTTTTCAGGACAACAGTAATCTTATCTGTGATCTTTGCAGAGACACATTATTTAATGGACAAGAAGTAGCGCTAGCACGATGCAACCACATATTTCATCGAGACTGTATCGAGATATATATTCGTGAATATAGAAAATGTCAGAAATGCAATCATAGATTAGCTCTTAAAACACTTACGGAAGTAACACCATAATTTTGGAAGATTTGTAACATCAAAATCAAATATAAATATATTCCTAACTTCTTGTTTTAAATACAATACATTATGTGACAGTTTTGGCGTCTGACATTTCTGTTCTCTATTATTTCCGTCAAGAGAGGCTTTAATATACAGATCTCGCCATACAACGCATCTGTAAACAAAATATTAAATTTTGAAATGTTGTTAATAAAAGCTAATTTGGAAAAGCTGCGTAATTTACTGAAAAGCTACTATTAAAGTTATTAACTCTCAGTATTATATTGGTTATTTATGATTACTAATAATAAAAATGCATCCCAAAATTTCATAGCTAACTATCAAAATATTTATTCGTTTGATTTTATTTTGATTCAAATGTTTTGAATATACACAAATATTGACAGTATTTTGTTTGAACATGTGCTAACTTTTCAGTAAAAATGAAGTCCTTAGAAGCTAAAAGAAGAAATCAATTCAAATCGTCTAAGAAGCCGCCAAATAAGCGCAAACCGCACCGGCAGAACCACCACGGAGGCCAAGAACCCCATTCCTCGTAAGATAGTGTATTAGCATATGAATATTTATCAATATTTACAATTTTTTTTTCAGGACAACAGTAATCTTATCTGTGATCTTTGCAGAGACACATTATTTAATGGACAAGAAGTAGCGCTAGCACGATGCAACCACATATTTCATCGAGACTGTATCGAGATATATATTCGTGAATATAGAAAATGTTCCAAATGCAATCATAGATTAGCTCTTAAAACACTTATGGAAGTAACACCATAATTTTGGAAGATTTGTAACATCAAAATCAAATATAAATATATTCCTAACTTCTTGTTTTAAATACAATACATTATGTGACAGTTTTGGCGTCTGACATTTCTGTTCTCTATTATTTCCGTCAAGAGAGGCTTTAATATACAGATCTCGCCATACAACGCATCTGTAAACAAAATATTAAATTTTGAAATGTTGTTAATAAAAGCTAATTTGGAAAAGCTGCGTAATTTACTGAAAAGCTACTATTAAAGTTATTAACTCTCAGTATTATATTGGTTATTTATGATTACTAATAATAAAAATGCATCCCAAAATTTCATAGCTAACTATCAAAATATTTATTCGTTTGATTTTATTTTGATTCAAATGTTTTGAATATACACAAATATTGACAGTATTTTGTTTGAACATGTGCTAAATTTTCAGTAAAAATGAAGTCTTTAGAAGCTAAACGAAGAAATCAATTCAAATCGTCTAAGAAGCCGACAAATAAGCGCAAACCGCACCGGCAGAAACCACCACGGAGGCCAAGAACCCCATTCCTCGTAAGACAGTGTATTAGCATATGAATATTTATCAATATTTACAATTTTTTTTTCAGGACAACAGTAATCTTATCTGTGATCTTTGCAGAGACACATTATTTAATTGACAAGAAGTAGCGCTAGCACGATGCAACCACATATTTCATCGAGACTGTATCGAGATATATATTCGTGAATATAGAAAATGTCCCAAATGCAATCATAGATTAGCTCTTAAAACACTTATGGAAGTAACACCATAATTTTGGAAGATTTGTAACATCAAAATCAAATATAAATATATTCCTAACTTCTTGTTTTAAATACAATACATTATGTGACAGTTTTGGCGTCTGACATTTCTGTTCTCTATTATTTCCGTCAAGAGAGGCTTTAATATACAGATCTCGCCATACAACGCATCTGTAAACAAAATATTAAATTTTGAAATGTTGTTAATAAAAGCTAATTTGGAAAAGCTGCGTAATTTACTGAAAAGCTACTATTAAAGTTATTAACTCTCAGTATTATATTGGTTATTTATGATTACTAATAATAAAAATGCATCCCAAAATTTCATAGCTAACTATCAAAATATTTATTCGTTTGATTTTATTTTGATTCAAATGTTTTGAATATACACAAATATTGACAGTATTTTGTTTGAACATGTGCTAAATTTTCAGTAAAAATGAAGTCTTTAGAAGCTAAAACAAGAAATCAATTCAAATCGTCTAAGAAGCCGACAAATAAGCGCAAACCGCACCGGCAGAAACCACCACGGAGGCCAAGAACCCCATTCCTCGTAAGACAGTGTATTAGCATATAAATATTTATCAATATTTACAATTTTTTTTTCAGGACAACAGTAATCTTATCTGTGATCTTTGCAGAGACACATTATTTAATGGACAAGAAGTAGCGCTAGCACGATGCAACCACATATTTCATCGAGACTGTATCGAGATATATATTCGTGAATATAGAAAATGTCCCAAATGCAATCATAGATTAGCTCTTAAAACACTTATGGAAGTAACACCATAATTTTGGAAGATTTGTAACATCAAAATCAAATATAAATATATTCCTAACTTCTTGTTTTAAATACAATACATTATGTGACAGTTTTGGCGTCTGACATTTCTGTTCTCTATTATTTCCGTCAAGAGAGGCTTTAATATACAGATCTCGCCAAACAACGCATCTGTAAACAAAATATAAAATTTTGAAATGTTGTTAATAAAAGCTAATTTGGAAAAGCTGCGTAATTTACTGAAAAGCAACTATTAAAGTTATTAACTCTCAGTATTATATTGGTTATTTATGATTACTAATAATAAAAATGCATCCCAAAATTTCATAGCTAACTATCAAAATATTTATTCGTTTGATTTTATTTTGATTCAAATGTTTTGAATATACACAAATATTGACAGTATTTTGTTTGAACATGTGCTAACTTTTCAGTAAAAATGAAGTCTTTAGAAGCTAAAAGAAGAAATCAATTCAAATCGTCTAAGAAGCCGCCAAATAAGCGCAAACCGCACCGGCAGAAACCACCACGGAGGCCAAGAACCCCATTCCTCGTAAGACAGTGTATTAGCATATAAATATTTATCAATATTTACAATTTTTTTTTCAGGACAACAGTAATCTTATCTGTGATCTTTGCAGAGACACATTATTTAATGGACAAGAAGTAGCGCTAGCACGATGCAACCACATATTTCATCGAGACTGTATCGAGATATATATTCGTGAATATAGAAAATGTCCCAAATGCAATCATAGATTAGCTCTTAAAACACTTATGGAAGTAACACCATAATTTTGGAAGATTTGTAACATCAAAATCAAATATAAATATATTCCTAACTTCTTGTTTTAAATACAATACATTATGTGACAGTTTTGGCGTCTGACATTTCTGTTCTCTATTATTTCCGTCAAGAGAGGCTTTAATATACAGATCTCGCCATACAACGCATCTGTAAACAAAATATTAAATTTTGAAATGTTGTTAATAAAAGCTAATTTGGAAAAGCTGCGTAATTTACTGAAAAGCAACTATTAAAGTTATTAACTCTCAGTATTATATTGGTTATTTATGATTACTAATAATAAAAATGCATCCCAAAATTTCATAGCTAACTATCAAAATATTTATTCGTTTGATTTTATTTTGATTCAAATGTTTTGAATATACACAAATATTGACAGTATTTTGCTTGAACATGTGCTAACTTTTCAGTAAAAATGAAGTCCTTAGAAGCTAAAAGAAGAAATTAATTCAAATCGTCTAAGAAGCCGCCAAATAAGCGCAAACCGCACCGGCAGAAACCACCACGGAGGCCAAGAACCCCATTCCTCGTAAGACAGTGTATTAGCATATGAATATTTATCAATATTTACAATTTTTTTTTCAGGACAACAGTAATCTTATCTGTGATCTTTGCAGAGACACATTATTTAATGGACAAGAAGTAGCGCTAGCACGATGCAACCACATATTTCATCGAGACTGTATCGAGATATATATTCGTGAATATAGAAAATGTCCCAAATGCAATCATAGATTAGCTCTTAAAACACTTATGGAAGTAACACCATAATTTTGGAAGATTTGTAACATCAAAATCAAATATAAATATATTCCTAACTTCTTGTTTTAAATACAATACATTATGTAACAGTTTTGGCGTCTGACATTTCTGTTCTCTATTATTTCCGTCAAGAGAGGCTTTAATATACAGATCTCGCCATACAACGCATCTGTAAACAAAATATTAAATTTTGAAATGTTGTTAATAAAAGCTAATTTGGAAAAGCTGCGTAATTTACTGAAAAGCTACTATTAAAGTTATTAACTCTCAGTATTATATTGGTTATTTATGATTACTAATAATAAAAATGCATCCCAAAATTTCATAGCTAACTATCAAAATATTTATTCGTTTGATTTTATTTTGATTCAAATGTTTTGAATATACACAAATATTGACAGTATTTTGTTTGAACATGTGCTAAATTTTCAGTAAAAATGAAGTCTTTAGAAGCTAAAAGAAGAAATCAATTCAAATCGTCTAAGAAGCCGACAAATAAGCGCAAACCGCACCGGCAGAAACCACCACGGAGGCCAAGAACCCCATTCCTCGTAAGACAGTGTATTAGCATATGAATATTTATCAATATTTACAATTTTTTTTCAGGACAACAGTAATCTTATCTGTGATCTTTGCAGAGACACATTATTTAATGGACAAGAAGTAGCGCTAGCACGATGCAATCACATATTTCATCGAGACTGTATCGAGATATATATTCGTGAATATAGAAAATGTCCCAAATGCAATCATAGATTAGCTCTTAAAACACTTATGGAAGTAACACCATAATTTTGGAAGATTTGTAACATCAAAATCAAATATAAATATATTCCTAACTTCTTGTTTTAAATACAATACATTATGTAACAGTTTTGGCGTCTGACATTTCTGTTCTCTATTATTTCCGTCAAGAGAGGCTTTAATATACAGATCTCGCCATACAACGCATCTGTAAACAAAATATTAAATTTTGAAATGTTGTTAATAAAAGCTAATTTGGAAAAGCTGCGTAATTTACTGAAAAGCTACTATTAAAGTTATTAACTCTCAGTATTATATTGGTTATTTATGATTACTAATAATAAAAATGCATCCCAAAATTTCATAGCTAACTATCAAAATATTTATTCGTTTGATTTTATTTTGATTAAAATGTTTTGAATATACACAAATATTGACAGTATTTTGTTTGAACATGTGCTAAATTTTCAGTAAAAATAAAGTCTTTAGAAGCTAAAAGAAGAAATCAATTCAAATCGTCTAAGAAGCCGACAAATAAGCGCAAACCGCACCGGCAGAAACCACCACGGAGGCCAAGAACCCCATTCCTCGTAAGACAGTGTAGTAGCATATGAATATTTATCAATATTTACAATTTTTTTTTCAGGACAACAGTAATCTTATCTGTGATCTTTGCAGAGACACATTATTTAATGGACAAGAAGTAGCGCTAGCACGATGCAACCACATATTTCATCGAGATATATATTCGTGAATATAGAAAATGTCCCAAATGCAATCATAGATTAGCTCTTAAAACACTTATGGAAGTAACACCATAATTTTGGAAGATTTGTAACATCAAAATCAAATATAAATATATTCCTAACTTCTTGTTTTAAATACAATACATTATGTGACAGTTTTGGCGTCTGACATTTCTGTTCTCTATTATTTCCGTCAAGAGAGGCTTTAATATACAGATCTCGCCATACAACGCATCTGTAAACAAAATATTAAATTTTGAAATGTTGTTAATGAAAGCTAATTTGGAAAAGCTGCGTAATTTACTGAAAAGCAACTATTAAAGTTATTAACTCTCAGTATTATATTGGTTATTTATGATTACTAATAATAAAAATGCATCCCAAAATTTCATAGCTAACTATCAAAATATTTATTCGTTTGATTTTATTTTGATTCAAATGTTTTGAATATACACAAATATTGACAGTATTTTGTTTGAACATGTGCTAACTTTTCAGTAAAAATGAAGTCCTTAGAAGCTAAAAGAAGAAATCAATTCAAATCGTCTAAGAAGCCGACAAATAAGCGCAAACCGCACCGGCAGAAACCACCACGGAGGCCAAGAACCCCATTCCTCGTAAGACAGTGTATTAGCATATGAATATTTATCAATATTTACAATTTTTTTTTCAGGACAACAGTAATCTTATCTGTGATCTTTGCAGAGACACATTATTTAATGGACAAGAAGTAGCGCTAGCACGATGCAACCACATATTTCATCGAGACTGTATCGAGATATATATTCGTGAATATAGAAAATGTCCCAAATGCAATCATAGATTAGCTCTTAAAACACTTATGGAAGTAACACCATAATTTTGGAAGATTTGTAACATCAAAATCAAATATAAATATATTCCTAACTTCTTGTTTTAAATACAATACATTATGTGACAGTTTTGGCGTCTGACATTTCTGTTCTCTATTATTTCCGTCAAGAGAGGCTTTAATATACAGATCTCGCCATACAACGCATCTGTAAACAAAATATTAAATTCTGAAAGGTTGTTGTTAATAAAAGCTAATTTGGAAAAGCTGCGTAATTTACTGAAAAGCAACTATTAAAGTTATTAACTCTCAGTATTATATTGGTTATTTATGATTACTAATAATAAAAATGCATCCCAAAATTTCATAGCTAACTATCAAAATATTTATTCGTTTGATTTTATTTTGATTCAAATGTTTTGAATATACACAAATATTGACAGTATTTTGTTTGAACATGTGCTAACTTTTCAGTAAAAATGAAGTCCTTAGAAGCTAAAAGAAGAAATCAATTCAAATCGTCTAAGAAGCCGCCAAATAAGCGCAAACCGCACCGGCAGAAACCACCACGGAGGCCAAGAACCCCATTCCTCGTAAGACAGTGTATTAGCATATGAATATTTATCAATATTTACAATTTTTTTTTCAGGACAACAGTAATCTTATCTGTGATCTTTGCAGAGACACATTATTTAATGGACAAGAAGTAGCGCTAGCACGATGCAACCACATATTTCATCGAGACTGTATCGAGATATATATTCGTGAATATAGAAAATGTCCCAAATGCAATCATAGATTAGCTCTTAAAACACTTATGGAAGTAACACCATAATTTTGGAAGATTTGTAACATCAAAATCAAATATAAATATATTCCTAACTTCTTGTTTTAAATACAATACATTATGTAACAGTTTTGGCGTCTGACATTTCTGTTCTCTATTATTTCCGTCAAGAGAGGCTTTAATATACAGATCTCGCCATACAACGCATCTGTAAACAAAATATTAAATTTTGAAATGTTGTTAATAAAAGCTAATTTGGAAAAGCTGCGTAATTTACTGAAAAGCTACTATTAAAGTTATTAACTCTCAGTATTATATTGGTTATTTATGATTACTAATAATAAAAATGCATCCCAAAATTTCATAGCTAACTATCAAAATATTTATTCGTTTGATTTTATTTTGATTCAAATGTTTTGAATATACACAAATATTGACAGTATTTTGTTTGAACATGTGCTAAATTTTCAGTAAAAATGAAGTCTTTAGAAGCTAAAAGAAGAAATCAATTCAAATCGTCTAAGAAGCCGCCAAATAAGCGCAAACCGCACCGGCAGAAACCACCACGGAGGCCAAGAACCCCATTCCTCGTAAGACAGTGTATTAGCATATGAATATTTATCAATATTTACAATTTTTTTTTCAGGACAACAGTAATCTTATCTGTGATCTTTGCAGAGACACATTATTTAATGGACAAGAAGTAGCGCTAGCACGATGCAACCACATATTTCATCGAGACTGTATCGAGATATATATTCGTGAATATAGAAAATGTCCCAAATGCAATCATAGATTAGCTCTTAAAACACTTATGGAAGTAACACCATAATTTTGGAAGATTTGTAACATCAAAATCAAATATAAATATATTCCTAACTTCTTGTTTTAAATACAATACATTATGTGACAGTTTTGGCGTCTGACATTTCTGTTCTCTATTATTTCCGTCAAGAGAGGCTTTAATATACAGATCTCGCCATACAACGCATCTGTAAACAAAATATTAAATTTTGAAATGTTGTTAATAAAAGCTAATTTGGAAAAGCTGCGTAATTTACTGAAAAGCTACTATTAAAGTTATTAACTCTCAGTATTATATTGGTTATTTATGATTACTAATAATAAAAATGCATCCCAAAATTTCATAGCTAACTATCAAAATATTTATTCGTTTGATTTTATTTTGATTCAAATGTTTTGAATATACACAAATATTGACAGTATTTTGTTTGAACATGTGCTAAATTTTCAGTAAAAATGAAGTCTTTAGAAGCTAAAAGAAGAAATCAATTCTAATCGTCTAAGAAGCCGACAAATAAGCGCAAACCGCACCGGCAGAAACCACCACGGAGGCCAAGAACCCCATTCCTCGTAAGACAGTGTATTAGCATATGAATATTTATCAATATTTACAATTTTTTTTTCAGGACAACAGTAATCTTATCTGTGATCTTTGCAGAGACACATTATTTAATGGACAAGAAGTAGCGCTAGCACGATGCAACCACATATTTCATCGAGACTGTATCGAGATATATATTCGTGAATATAGAAAATGTCCCAAATGCAATCATAGATTAGCTCTTAAAACACTTATGGAAGTAACACCATAATTTTGGAAGATTTGTAACATCAAAATCAAATATAAATATATTCCTAACTTCTTGTTTTAAATACAATACATTATGTAACAGTTTTGGGGTCTGACATTTCTGTTCTCTATTATTTCCGTCAAGAGAGGCTTTAATATACAGATCTCGCCATACAACGCATCTGTAAACAAAATATTAAATTTTGAAATGTTGTTAATAAAAGCTAATTTGGAAAAGCTGCGTAATTTACTGAAAAGCTACTATTAAAGTTATTAACTCTCAGTATTATATTGGTTATTTATGATTACTAATAATAAAAATGCATCCCAAAATTTCATAGCTAACTATCAAAATATTTATTCGTTTGATTTTATTTTGATTCAAATGTTTTGAATATACACAAATATTGACAGTATTTTGTTTGAACATGTGCTAAATTTTCAGTAAAAATAAAGTCTTTAGAAGCTAAAAGAAGAAATCAATTCAAATCGTCTAAGAAGCCGACAAATAAGCGCAAACCGCACCGGCAGAAACCACCACGGAGGCCAAGAACCCCATTCCTCGTAAGACAGTGTAGTAGCATATGAATATTTATCAATATTTACAATTTTTTTTTCAGGACAACAGTAATCTTATCTGTGATCTTTGCAGAGACACATTATTTAATGGACAAGAAGTAGCGCTAGCACGATGCAACCACATATTTCATCGAGACTGTATCGAGATATATATTCGTGAATATAGAAAATGTCCCAAATGCAATCATAGATTAGCTCTTAAAACACTTATGGAAGTAACATCATAATTTTGGAAGATTTGTAACATCAAAATCAAATATAAATATATTCCTAACTTCTTGTTTTAAATACAATACATTATGTGACAGTTTTGGCGTCTGACATTTCTGTTCTCTATTATTTCCGTCAAGAGAGGCTTTAATATACAGATCTCGCCATACAACGCATCTGTAAACAAAATATTAAATTTTGAAATGTTGTTAATAAAAGCTAATTTGGAAAAGCTGCGTAATTTACTAAAAAGCTACTATTAAAGTTATTAACTCTCAGTATTATATTGGTTATTTATGATTACTAATAATAAAAATGCATCCCAAAATTTCATAGCTAACTATCAAAATATTTATTCGTTTGATTTTATTTTGATTCAAATGTTTTGAATATACACAAATATTGACAGTATTTTGTTTGAACATGTGCTAAATTTTCAGTAAAAATGAAGTCTTTAGAAGCTAAAACAAGAAATCAATTCAAATCGTCTAAGAAGCCGACAAATAAGCGCAAACCGCACCGGCAGAAACCACCACGGAGGCCAAGAACCCCATTCCTCGTAAGACAGTGTATTAGCATATAAATATTTATCAATATTTACAATTTTTTTTTCAGGACAACAGTAATCTTATCTGTGATCTTTGCAGAGACACATTATTTAATGGACAAGAAGTAGCGCTAGCACGATGCAACCACATATTTCATCGAGACTGTATCGAGATATATATTCGTGAATATAGAAAATGTCCCAAATGCAATCATAGATTAGCTCTTAAAACACTTATGGAAGTAACACCATAATTTTGGAAGATTTGTAACATCAAAATCAAATATAAATATATTCCTAACTTCTTGTTTTAAATACAATACATTATGTGACAGTTTTGGCGTCTGACATTTCTGTTCTCTATTATTTCCGTCAAGAGAGGCTTTAATATACAGATCTCGCCAAACAACGCATCTGTAAACAAAATATAAAATTTTGAAATGTTGTTAATAAAAGCTAATTTGGAAAAGCTGCGTAATTTACTGAAAAGCAACTATTAAAGTTATTAACTCTCAGTATTATATTGGTTATTTATGATTACTAATAATAAAAATGCATCCCAAAATTTCATAGCTAACTATCAAAATATTTATTCGTTTGATTTTATTTTGATTCAAATGTTTTGAATATACACAAATATTGACAGTATTTTGTTTGAACATGTGCTAACTTTTCAGTAAAAATGAAGTCTTTAGAAGCTAAAAGAAGAAATCAATTCAAATCGTCTAAGAAGCCGCCAAATAAGCGCAAACCGCACCGGCAGAAACCACCACGGAGGCCAAGAACCCCATTCCTCGTAAGACAGTGTATTAGCATATAAATATTTATCAATATTTACAATTTTTTTTTCAGGACAACAGTAATCTTATCTGTGATCTTTGCAGAGACACATTATTTAATGGACAAGAAGTAGCGCTAGCACGATGCAACCACATATTTCATCGAGACTGTATCGAGATATATATTCGTGAATATAGAAAATGTCCCAAATGCAATCATAGATTAGCTCTTAAAACACTTATGGAAGTAACACCATAATTTTGGAAGATTTGTAACATCAAAATCAAATATAAATATATTCCTAACTTCTTGTTTTAAATACAATACATTATGTGACAGTTTTGGCGTCTGACATTTCTGTTCTCTATTATTTCCGTCAAGAGAGGCTTTAATATACAGATCTCGCCATACAACGCATCTGTAAACAAAATATTAAATTTTGAAATGTTGTTAATAAAAGCTAATTTGGAAAAGCTGCGTAATTTACTGAAAAGCAACTATTAAAGTTATTAACTCTCAGTATTATATTGGTTATTTATGATTACTAATAATAAAAATGCATCCCAAAATTTCATAGCTAACTATCAAAATATTTATTCGTTTGATTTTATTTTGATTCAAATGTTTTGAATATACACAAATATTGACAGTATTTTGCTTGAACATGTGCTAACTTTTCAGTAAAAATGAAGTCCTTAGAAGCTAAAAGAAGAAATTAATTCAAATCGTCTAAGAAGCCGCCAAATAAGCGCAAACCGCACCGGCAGAAACCACCACGGAGGCCAAGAACCCCATTCCTCGTAAGACAGTGTATTAGCATATGAATATTTATCAATATTTACAATTTTTTTTTCAGGACAACAGTAATCTTATCTGTGATCTTTGCAGAGACACATTATTTAATGGACAAGAAGTAGCGCTAGCACGATGCAACCACATATTTCATCGAGACTGTATCGAGATATATATTCGTGAATATAGAAAATGTCCCAAATGCAATCATAGATTAGCTCTTAAAACACTTATGGAAGTAACACCATAATTTTGGAAGATTTGTAACATCAAAATCAAATATAAATATATTCCTAACTTCTTGTTTTAAATACAATACATTATGTAACAGTTTTGGCGTCTGACATTTCTGTTCTCTATTATTTCCGTCAAGAGAGGCTTTAATATACAGATCTCGCCATACAACGCATCTGTAAACAAAATATTAAATTTTGAAATGTTGTTAATAAAAGCTAATTTGGAAAAGCTGCGTAATTTACTGAAAAGCTACTATTAAAGTTATTAACTCTCAGTATTATATTGGTTATTTATGATTACTAATAATAAAAATGCATCCCAAAATTTCATAGCTAACTATCAAAATATTTATTCGTTTGATTTTATTTTGATTCAAATGTTTTGAATATACACAAATATTGACAGTATTTTGTTTGAACATGTGCTAAATTTTCAGTAAAAATGAAGTCTTTAGAAGCTAAAAGAAGAAATCAATTCAAATCGTCTAAGAAGCCGACAAATAAGCGCAAACCGCACCGGCAGAAACCACCACGGAGGCCAAGAACCCCATTCCTCGTAAGACAGTGTAGTAGCATATGAATATTTATCAATATTTACAATTTTTTTTTCAGGACAACAGTAATCTTATCTGTGATCTTTGCAGAGACACATTATTTAATGGACAAGAAGTAGCGCTAGCATGATGCAACCACATATTTCATCGAGACTGTATCGAGATATATATTCGTGAATATAGAAAATGTCCCAAATGCAATCATAGATTAGCTCTTAAAACACTTATGGAAGTAACACCATAATTTTGGAAGATTTGTAACATCAAAATCAAATATAAATATATTCCTAACTTCTTGTTTTAAATACAATACATTATGTGACAGTTTTGGCGTCTGACATTTCTGTTCTCTATTATTTCCGTCAAGAGAGGCTTTAATATACAGATCTCGCCATACAACGCATCTGTAAACAAAATATTAAATTTTGAAATGTTGTTAATAAAAGCTAATTTGGAAAAGCTGCGTAATTTACTGAAAAGCTACTATTAAAGTTATTAACTCTCAGTATTATATTGGTTATTTATGATTACTAATAATAAAAATGCATCCCAAAATTTCATAGCTAACTATCAAAATATTTATTCGTTTGATTTTATTTTGATTCAAATGTTTTGAATATACACAAATATTGACAGTATTTTGTTTGAACATGTGCTAAATTTTCAGTAAAAATGAAGTCTTTAGAAGCTAAACGAAGAAATCAATTCTAATCGTCTAAGAAGCCGACAAATAAGCGCAAACCGCACCGGCAGAAACCACCACGGAGGCCAAGAACCCCATTCCTCGTAAGACAGTGTATTAGCATATGAATATTTATCAATATTTACAATTTTTTTTCAGGACAACAGTAATCTTATCTGTGATCTTTGCAGAGACACATTATTTAATGGACAAGAAGTAGCGCTAGCACGATGCAATCACATATTTCATCGAGACTGTATCGAGATATATATTCGTGAATATAGAAAATGTCCCAAATGCAATCATAGATTAGCTCTTAAAACACTTATGGAAGTAACACCATAATTTTGGAAGATTTGTAACATCAAAATCAAATATAAATATATTCCTAACTTCTTGTTTTAAATACAATACATTATGTAACAGTTTTGGCGTCTGACATTTCTGTTCTCTATTATTTCCGTCAAGAGAGGCTTTAATATACAGATCTCGCCATACAACGCATCTGTAAACAAAATATTAAATTTTGAAATGTTGTTAATAAAAGCTAATTTGGAAAAGCTGCGTAATTTACTGAAAAGCTACTATTAAAGTTATTAACTCTCAGTATTATATTGGTTATTTATGATTACTAATAATAAAAATGCATCCCAAAATTTCATAGCTAACTATCAAAATATTTATTCGTTTGATTTAATTTTGATTAAAATGTTTTGAATATACACAAATATTGACAGTATTTTGTTTGAACATGTGCTAAATTTTCAGTAAAAATAAAGTCTTTAGAAGCTAAAAGAAGAAATCAATTCAAATCGTCTAAGAAGCCGACAAATAAGCGCAAACCGCACCGGCAGAAACCACCACGGAGGCCAAGAACCCCATTCCTCGTAAGACAGTGTAGTAGCATATGAATATTTATCAATATTTACAATTTTTTTTTCAGGACAACAGTAATCTTATCTGTGATCTTTGCAGAGACACATTATTTAATGGACAAGAAGTAGCGCTAGCACGATGCAACCACATATTTCATCGAGATATATATTCGTGAAATATAGAAAAATGTCCCAAATGCAATCATAGATTAGCTCTTAAAACACTTATGGAAGTAACACCATAATTTTGGAAGATTTGTAACATCAAAATCAAATATAAATATATTCCTAACTTCTTGTTTTAAATACAATACATTATGTGACAGTTTTGGCGTCTGACATTTCTGTTCTCTATTATTTCGTCAAGAGAGGCTTTAATATACAGATCTCGCCATACAACGCATCTGTAAACAAAATATTAAATTTTGAAATGTTGTTAATGAAAGCTAATTTGGAAAAGCTGCGTAATTTACTGAAAAGCAACTATTAAAGTTATTAACTCTCAGTATTATATTGGTTATTTATGATTACTAATAATAAAAATGCATCCCAAAATTTCATAGCTAACTATCAAAATATTTATTCGTTTGATTTTATTTTGATTCAAATGTTTTGAATATACACAAATATTGACAGTATTTTGTTTGAACATGTGCTAACTTTTCAGTAAAAATGAAGTCCTTAGAAGCTAAAGAAGAAATCAATTCAAATCGTCTAAGAAGCCGCCAAATAAGCGCAAACCGCACCGGCAGAAACCACCACGGAGGCCAAGAACCCCATTCCTCGTAAGACAGTGTATTAGCATATGAATATTTATCAATATTTACAATTTTTTTTTCAGGACAACAGTAATCTTATCTGTGATCTTTGCAGAGACACATTATTTAATGGACAAGAAGTAGCGCTAGCACGATGCAACCACATATTTCATCGAGACTGTATCGAGATATATATTCGTGAATATAGAAAATGTCCCAAATGCAATCATAGATTAGCTCTTAAAACACTTATGGAAGTAACACCATAATTTTGGAAGATTTGTAACATCAAAATCAAATATAAATATATTCCTAACTTCTTGTTTTAAATACAATACATTATGTAACAGTTTTGGCGTCTGACATTTCTGTTCTCTATTATTTCCGTCAAGAGAGGCTTTAATATACAGATCTCGCCATACAACGCATCTGTAAACAAAATATTAAATTTTGAAATGTTGTTAATAAAAGCTAATTTGGAAAAGCTGCGTAATTTACTGAAAAGCTACTATTAAAGTTATTAACTCTCAGTATTATATTGGTTATTTATGATTACTAATAATAAAAATGCATCCCAAAATTTCATAGCTAACTATCAAAATATTTATTCGTTTGATTTTATTTTGATTCAAATGTTTTGAATATACACAAATATTGACAGTATTTTGTTTGAACATGTGCTAACTTTTCAGTAAAAATGAAGTCCTTAGAAGCTAAAAGAAGAAATCAATTCAAATCGTCTAAGAAGCCGCCAAATAAGCGCAAACCGCACCGGCAGAAACCACCACGGAGGCCAAGAACCCATTCCTCGTAAGACAGTGTATTAGCATATGAATATTTATCAATATTTACAATTTTTTTTTCAGGACAACAGTAATCTTATCTGTGATCTTTGCAGAGACACATTATTTAATGGACAAGAAGTAGCGCTAGCACGATGCAACCACATATTTCATCGAGACTGTATCGAGATATATATTCGTGAATATAGAAAATGTCCCAAATGCAATCATAGATTAGCTCTTAAAACACTTATGGAAGTAACACCATAATTTTGGAAGATTTGTAACATCAAAATCAAATATAAATATATTCCTAACTTCTTGTTTTAAATACAATACATTATGTAACAGTTTTGGCGTCTGACATTTCTGTTCTCTATTATTTCCGTCAAGAGAGGCTTTAATATACAGATCTCGCCATACAACGCATCTGTAAACAAAATATTAAATTTGAAATGTTGTTAATAAAAGCTAATTTGGAAAAGCTGCGTAATTTACTGAAAAGCTACTATTAAAGTTATTAACTCTCAGTATTATATTGGTTATTTATGATTACTAATAATAAAAATGCATCCCAAAATTTCATAGCTAACTATCAAAATATTTATTCGTTTGATTTTATTTTGATTCAAATGTTTTGAATATACACAAATATTGACAGTATTTTGTTTGAACATGTGCTAAATTTTCAGTAAAAATGAAGTCTTTAGAAGCTAAAAGAAGAAATCAATTCAAATCGTCTAAGAAGCCGCCAAATAAGCGCAAACCGCACCGGCAGAAACCACCACGGAGGCCAAGAACCCCATTCCTCGTAAGACAGTGTATTAGCATATGAATATTATCAATATTTACAATTTTTTTTTCAGGACAACAGTAATCTTATCTGTGATCTTTGCAGAGACACATTATTTAATGGACAAGAAGTAGCGCTAGCACGATGCAACCACATATTTCATCGAGACTGTATCGAGATATATATTCGTGAATATAGAAAATGTCCCAAATGCAATCATAGATTAGCTCTTAAAACACTTATGGAAGTAACACCATAATTTTGGAAGATTTGTAACATCAAAATCAAATATAAATATATTCCTAACTTCTTGTTTTAAATACAATACATTATGTGACAGTTTTGGCGTCTGACATTTCTGTTCTCTATTATTTCCGTCAAGAGAGGCTTTAATATACAGATCTCGCCATACAACGCATCTGTAAACAAAATATTAAATTTTGAAATGTTGTTAATAAAAGCTAATTTGGAAAAGCTGCGTAATTTACTGAAAAGCTACTATTAAAGTTATTAACTCTCAGTATTATATTGGTTATTTATGATTACTAATAATAAAAATGCATCCCAAAATTTCATAGCTAACTATCAAAATATTTATTCGTTTGATTTTATTTTGATTCAAATGTTTTGAATATACACAAATATTGACAGTATTTTGTTTGAACATGTGCTAAATTTTCAGTAAAAATGAAGTCTTTAGAAGCTAAAAGAAGAAATCAATTCTAATCGTCTAAGAAGCCGACAACAAATAAGCGCAAACCGCACCGGCAGAAACCACCACGGAGGCCAAGAACCCCATTCCTCGTAAGACAGTGTATTAGCATATGAATATTTATCAATATTTACAATTTTTTTTCAGGACAACAGTAATCTTATCTGTGATCTTTGCAGAGACACATTATTTAATGGACAAGAAGTCGCGCTAGCACGATGCAACCACATATTTCATCGAGACTGTATCGAGATATATATTCGTGAATATAGAAAATGTCCCAAATGCAATCATAGATTAGCTCTTAAAACACTTACGGAAGTAACACCATAATTTTGGAAGATTTGTAACATCAAAATCAAATATAAATATATTCCTAACTTCTTGTTTTAAATACAATACATTATGTGACAGTTTTGGCGTCTGACATTTCTGTTCTCTATTATTTCCGTCAAGAGAGGCTTTAATATACAGATCTCGCCATACAACGCATCTGTAAACAAAATATTAAATTTTGAAATGTTGTTAATAAAAGCTAATTTGGAAAAGCTGCGTAATTTACTGAAAAGCTACTATTAAAGTTATTAACTCTCAGTATTATATTGGTTATTTATGATTACTAATAATAAAAATGCATCCCAAAATTTCATAGCTAACTATCAAAATATTTATTCGTTTGATTTTATTTTGATTCAAATGTTTTGAATATACACAAATATTGACAGTATTTTGTTTGAACATGTGCTAACTTTTCAGTAAAAATGAAGTCTTTAGAAGCTAAAAGAAGAAATCAATTCAAATCGTCTAAGAAGCCGCCAAATAAGCGCAAACCGCACCGGCAGAAACCACCATGGAGGCCAAGAACCCCATTCCTCGTAAGACAGTGTATTAGCATATGAATATTTATCAATATTTACAATTTTTTTTTCAGGACAACAGTAATCTTATCTGTGATCTTTGCAGAGACACATTATTTAATGGACAAGAAGTAGCGCTAGCACGATGCAACCACATATTTCATCGAGACTGTATCGAGATATATATTCGTGAATATAGAAAATGTCCCAAATGCAATCATAGATTAGCTCTTAAAACACTTATGGAAGTAACACCATAATTTTGGAAGATTTGTAACATCAAAATCAAATATAAATATATTCCTAACTTCTTGTTTTAAATACAATACATTATGTGACAGTTTTGGCGTCTGACATTTCTGTTCTCTATTATTTCCGTCAAGAGAGGCTTTAATATACAGATCTCGCCATACAACGCATCTGTAAACAAAATATTAAATTTTGAAATGTTGTTAATAAAAGCTAATTTGGAAAAGCTGCGTAATTTGCTGAAAAGCTACTATTAAAGTTATTAACTCTCAGTATTATATTGGTTATTTATGATTACTAATAATAAAAATGCATCCCAAAATTTCATAGCTAACTATCAAAATATGTATTCGTTTGATTTTATTTTGATTCAAATGTTTTGAATATACACAAATATTGACAGTATTTTGTTTGAACATGCGCAAAATTTTCAGTAAAAATGAAGTCTTTAGAAGCTAAAAGAAGAAATCAATTCAAATCGTCTAAGAAGCCGCC